>JANTFE010003078.1:4362-17049 GCA_027562315.1 Costus pulverulentus | reverse complement strand
ACATACTGAATAACAACCATGCCTTTATAAACATAAGAGTTTATTACATGATACTCATAGAATCCCAAGGCCTCAAACATTAGCCTTAAGGGCATACCCCAACACTAGGGAAGAATCTAGCGGCGCTGAAGTAGATGGTCCAGCAGATGTAGATGGCCTATCAGCGATGGACGGCTCAACCGGAGGTATTTGAAATCATTGGTGGTATGGGAGGTCAAACTGCCTCTCTAGGACCTCCCCCAAGTGTGGGATCCATGATCCAGTTCTGCTGAACACGAACTGTAGTGCGGTTCTATTGGGAAACCCCAGGGATATTTTACAAATTTACATAGAGATTATATTACAAACGCAGTGGAATAATATCCCCGAAACGAGCTAGTCCCAAAAAACCCAGTGAAGATCTCTTGCGAGGGGGTCGACACGATGAGATAGTAAGTACCTAGAGCACGTGTGAAGGTCGATGAGGTAGGCGCCCAAGCGTGCGCCCTCTGCAGTCTCACACACACGGATGCCTCGAGTTCTCTTCCTCCTCGCCCGGTGCTAGCCTCAGGAAGAAGATCCAAGACTTTTGCTCCTTCTTCAAGCTTTGTGCCACCTTCAAGAGAGTATGCACCAATAGATGAAGAGGGTAGAAGGAGATGCCGCCAAGCACAAGTCCTCCTTCCGTCAAGAGGAAGAGGAGAAGATTGCTTGTGGCTTTGGAAGAGGAGGAAGGATGCTTGCGCCAACCCTTGAAGCCCTTGTGTCTTGCTCACGCCAACATGAGTGCATCATCTTTTGCTCATGCATATACAAGAGTATATATGGAGCAAGGGGCGGCATGTTGGGAAACCCCAGAGATATTTTACAATTTTCATAGAGATAGACATTACATTTACATTGCACAGTGGAAGAATATCCCCGAAATAGGCCAGTCCCAAAAACCCAGTGAAGATCGTCAAGCAAGGGGGTCGACACGATGTGATAGTGTTGTGTCCGCAAGTGTACGGATACTCGAAGTAATAAAGAAAGTATCGAATCCACAGGTACCTATGTTGTTGAGTACCGAATAATTGATTTTTCACTATCTAGGCAATCAAAAGAGTGCAAACTAGCAAACGAAGACCAAAGAGCTAAAACGGAATTATCAAAGAGAGAAGCTGGGACTAGGGTTTCGTTCACTTTAATTTTTATGACTAGACATGGATAGAGATTTCATCAGTTTAATTTCAACATGACAAAGATGCAATCTACTTGAATAAAAGGATTATCTCACTTTCGTGCAGACACCCATATAGGGATAAATCTTCGCCCTTGCACAAGAGTTGTCCCAACGCTAATGATAAGTAAATCATTAAACTGAGAACTCAAAGATCACTTTCATGCATCCGAGTTCTAAGTCGATAATCTCTAGTGGAATTTCAAGGATCACTTTTGTGCATCCGAATCTTGACACTAGTTTTACTCAAGGTTCTCTAACGTTCCCATCTTTGCTTTCGCACAAGATCTCCACGTTTGAAAGCTTAGACTCAATCCTAGATTTATATTATTATCATGGCAGTTGGCTTACTAGAATCAAACAAATAAGAACTAACCTAAAAGAGGCTCCTATCATGCAATTCTAGGGTTCCAAATTCTCAAGCAATTACTTTTCAGTCAATATCAAAAATTCTAAAACATAAATAATAATATAGATCTAAGGAGAGTCTAAGAACAAAACATCACTTGAGTAAAATCATCATGCTAAGATTAAATGAGATGAAATAATAGAAAAGATAGTCATCTAGTCATTAAAACTCATGTGAATTACTCCCCCCATGTCCCAAAAGAGGTTTAAGCTATCATAGAGGGAAGATTACAATGATTCATTATTACAACCCACTTAGTAAGCAAACTATTTATTAACTTGGTGAGCCGATTTGCAACGTGGCTTAATTTATTAAAATGCTTAAGCCCAAGTTAACAATAGCAAGCCCACTAAGCCTTATAAACCACATAATAGTTTCTCCCACTTGCAATGTGGGACTATACTCGGGGTATTACAATCTCCCCCACTTAAGACTTGACGTCCTCGTCAAGCCCAAACCTTAACACATGCCCAAGAATCATCCCTTAGTCGGCAGCATGTGAGGTCAGCCCAAAGGTGGCTCCACCATCCTCGGTAGCCCTTTCCTATTGGCCTCTCACCATGCTTAGGACTAAGTTTTCCTCTGATACCATATGTTACGACCTGCTTAGTAAGCAAACTATTTATTAACTTGGTGAGCCGATTTGCAACGTGGCCTAATTTATTAAAATGCTTAAGCCCAAGTTAACAATAGCAAGCCCACTAAGCCTTATAAACCACATAATAGTTTCTCCCACTTGCAATGTGGGACTATACTCAGGGTATTACATTCATGATGAAGAAAATTGAAACAGAGGAAGAGCAAAAATTACGGTATGGTCGTAATCTGGGTGAACAGCGGCGGCGCTCGATTTTCTGGTGATTTCTCCTCCATCTGATCTCCGATCACATTGAAACTTTAGGTACTCCTTCTCCTCCTCTATGCATAGCTTCCACTCAAATTTCACGACTGGAGATGCACTGTATGCTTCCCGGCAGCGAAACCTAGGGCGGCAGCATGTGAGGCGATTTCTCTCTCTATGGTGAACGAAAATTAGGGCTTTTGGTGTGCTTTGCTTCCTCTCGTCAATGGCTCTCTTTCGCCTTCTTATAGATTCGAATATTAGGGCCTGGATCATCCGCAATCAACCACGGAAAAATTTAGCTTTAGAGTTGACTGGGAAAGTCGCGAGTAGCGTCATAATTACGGCCGTAATGGTTTTTATGGCAGTGCTATAATCTGGACAGTGTGGTGTCGGCTTGAAATCTTCTGGAATTACGGTACCGTAACATTCTTTACGGTAGTGTCGTAATGTCAAAATCTTTCGGGTTGAGAATCGACCCGAAATACGGTACCGTAACGTTTCTTACGGTAGTACCGTAATCTCCATCGATCCTCTGATAAAAAATGCTCCAAAATACGGCACCGTAAAGATGTTTACGGTAGTGCCGTAATCATATGAGATTCTCTGCCCGAAAAACCTCCAAATTACGGTACCGTAAAGCATATATTGTGGGTGCCGTAATTTCCTCTGAAGCTCCAAATGTCCTGAAATTTGACGTGTGATCTCCTTTTGATGTTGTGAATTCAGTTATGCACTTGGATTGCTCAAAATTGACTGAAAAACATGCCTTTTTGCTTGAAAATCATTAAAAATAGAAAAGAGTATAGATTCTGCCAATATTGATAAAAAGGGCATAAAAATAAGCAAAGTCTATGAATATGACATAAAACCATCAACAAAATGGCATAGAAATTACGATAAATTTTGGTGTCATCAAACACATAAGGCTCAAACTTTGCTTGTCCTCAAGCAAAAACCAAGAAAATTCAAAAATTGGTCATAGGCATAGACTTTCTCATGGAAAATAAATTTCTAACATACAATCACCAATGAAAAATCTTCATTAATTGCATTATAAAATTTTAAAACAGATATGTCATCTTCTAAATCTAATTCTCAAGATCCATAACTTTGTCAAATAAAACTTCACAACTTGCATAAAAGAAAGAATTTCAATCTCAAGACTTTATCCAATTTTCAGTTTAGGTTTATCGTACTTTTGCTTACAGGAATAGGATATCTAAAATCTTTTTCCACTCATATTTTTCTTTTTTTTTTGTTTTTGGATGGCATGTACCCACATAGATACAGACTTTTTTGTTTCTTTTTTTGCATCAATCACATTCTCTAATTATATTACCACCTTCTTCTGGTGATGAAATCGGAGTACACTGACCACGTAGTCAGTGTAATAGAACTCATGCCATTTTAGTATTGAGAATTTTCACCAAAGACAGCGGAGTTAATGTGAATAGATTCCTCTCATTTATTTATTATTTTTTTTTCAAACTTCAACCCATGTCACTCGGTACCACTGTCAATTTTACACAGTGTCAAGTAGGGGAGTCTCTCACTATTTTTGTGGATCTTGGATTCTTTTTCCCAACAAATAGTAAAATAAACAAAACCTCAATTAGACTAATAAATCAATATCAATTCAAATATTCATACTCATATGTTGATTTTATTCAAGAAGTAGTTTCACTTTTAAATCAAAATTTTCAAACAACATATCTCCCTAAAATCCTACTCCTCAACCAATGAAGAATTTCAAAAGTAGATATGTATAAGAGAAATAAATTTGACATGATAGGCTTTATTCTAGTCTCAATTTTGGATTCATTCAACAACATCAATCATCAATAATTTCAAAAGTGATTCAAAGCCACAAATCATCTCATCACCATCAAACATTAACATGTCATGTCATCAAAATATTATCAAGTGAATATAACCATATTGAAAAGAATATCATCATCAAAATATCATTGAGTATTATACAACCATATTGAAGATGAATCATCAATATCATTATACAACCCCATCAAAGATCAAAAAGATAAGTATGAAAAATAGAGTAGTAGCGACGGCGGACACATATATGCAGAAGAAGCATCCTTCCAAGACTCTACCCACTCACGCATTTGGGTTTCTTCCACCAAAGTTTGTTTACCTACAAAAATTAAAAATTAGTTTTGAAAAGAAAACCTAGATAAAAGTAAATAAAAGAAAGTAAAAATAAAGTTAGAAAGCTCGGGTTGCCTCCCAAGAAGCACTAATTTAAGGTCATTAGCTTGACCCTTTTGCACTCGGATTTGATCGTCGTTCATCTAAATATAAACTCTCTTTTTCTTCAATTCGCTCCTATTGATAATAATGCTTCAACCTCTGACCATTAACTTTGAATTCTCTTGTTTCTTCACTCCATATGTCTATGGCTCCATAAGGGTAAGCCTCTTTTACCTGAAAAGGCCCAGACCTTCGAGACTTAAGTTTTCCAAGAAAAAATATCAATCTAGAATTGAACAAAAGAACAAAGTCACCTGGTTGGAAATTTCTTCTGAGAATATGTCGATCATGCCATCTTTTAGTTCTTTCTTTGTAAATTTTTGCATTTTCATATGCAGAAAGTCTGATCTCATCTAGCTCATTTAAGTGCAATCTCCGTTTTTCACCCGCATTCTTCAAATCGAAATTCAACATCTTGATTGCACAGTATGCTTTATGCTCGAGCTCTACAGGAAGGTGACATGATTTTCCATAGGCCAATTGAAAAGGAGACATACCTATGGGTGTTTTGAAAGCAGTTCGGTAAGCCCATAATGCATCATCAAGTTTGAATGCCCAGTCTTTCCTAGTGTGTGACACTATTTTTTCTAGAATTCCTTTGATCTCTCTGTTTGATATCTCAACCTGTCCACTTGTTTGAGGGTGATAAGGTGTTGCAACTCTATGATTTACTCCATATTTCCTGAGTAAGACTAAAAATTTGTGTTCTATGAAATGCGATCCTCCATCACTGATCACAACTCGTGGTGTCCCATATCGTGGAAAGATAATTCTTTTAAACAGTTTAGTAACAACTCTTGAATCAATAGTTGGTGAAGCGAGGGCTTCAACCCATTTTGAGACATAATCAACTACTACAAGAATGCACTTGTTACCTCCTGAAGATGGGAAAGGTCCCATGAAGTCAATCCCCCAAACATCAAATATCTTAACTTCAAGAATATTGGACAGTGGCATCTCATGTCTTCTGTTAATGTTCCCAGTCTTTTGACATTTATCACATGATAACACAAAGTTTCTAGCATCTTTGAAAATTGTGGGCCAATAAAATCCTGATTGTAACACTTTGAAAGTAGTCTTTTTAGTACTAACATGTCCACCATAGGAGGATCCATGGCATTGAAGCAAAATATCTGCAATTTCTTCTTCAGGTACACATTTTCTAAAAATGCTACCTGCACATCTTCTAAACACATAAGGCTCATCCCAAAAATAATATTCCACTTCAGCCAAAAATCTTTTTCTTTTTTGGTAGCTCAAATCAGGAGGAAAAATATTGGCTACAAGATAATTCACTATGTCAGCATACCAAGGGGCTTTGAGTTGTTCAATGGCTAAGAGTTGTTCTTCAGGGAAGGAATCATTGATCTCATCATTCTTTTCAGTATCTACCATTATTCTTGAAAGATGATCTACAACAAGTTTCTCGGTTCCTTTCTTATCTTTGATTTCCAGGTCAAATTCTTGCAGAAGCAAAATTCATCTCAACAACCGTGGCTTACTGTCTTTCTTCTGTATCAAATATTTAACTGCAGCATGATCAGTATATACTACAACTTTCGAATTTATCAAGTAAGATTTGAATTTGTCAAATGCAAAAACTATAGCCAACAACTCCTTCTCAGTAGTGGTGTAATTCCTTTGTGTTTCATCTAAAGTTTTACTGGCATAAGAGATCACATAAGGCTTCTTTTCCTTCCTTTGCCCTAGAACTACTCCCACTGTATAGTCACTGGCATCACACATAAGTTCAAAAGATAACTCCCAGTCAGGTGGTTGCATGATGGGTGCTGATGTCAGGGCTTTCTTTAGTTCCTGAACAGCAAACAGACATTTCTCATCAAAGCAGAATTTGGCATCTTTACAAAGTAAACTAGTCAGGGGTTTAGCAAGTTTAGAGAAGTCCCTGATGAATCTTCTGTAAAACCCTGCATGTCCCAAAAAACTCTTGATCTCCTTGACAGTGGTGGGTGGAGCCAACTTCTCAATTACTTCTATCTTGGCTTTGTCCACTTCAATCCCTCTTTATGAAATAAGATGACCCAAAACTATTCTCTGTCTAACCATAAAGTGATACTTTTCCCAATTTAAGACAAGGTTAGTCTCTTCGCATCTCTGTAAAACCCGAGATAGATTAGCCAAACAAACATCAAAAGAGGAACCATATACTGAGAAATCATCCATAAATACATCCATAAAATCTTAAATAAAATGGAAAAGATAGCCATCATGCATCTCTGAAAAGTAGTAGGTGCATTGCACAAACCAAAGGGCATTCTTCTATAAGCAAAAGTACCATATGGATATGTAAAGGTGGTCTTATCCTGATCATCAGGATGAATGGGAATCTGAAAGAATTCAGAATATCCATCAAGAAAACAAAAGTAAGAGTGTTTAGCAAGCCTCTCAACCATTTGATCAATAAAAGGCAAGGGAAAATGATCTTTCCTAATGGCAGTATTTAATTTTCTATAATCAATACACATACTCCAACTAGTGACTGTTCTAATAGGTATCAACTCATTATCCTTATTTTTCATTACAGTGACACCTCCCTTTTTATGAACACAATGTACATGACTTACCCATTTGCTATCAAATATAGGATAGATAATACCTGCATCAAGTAATTTCAGAACCTCTTTCTTTACAACTTCTTTCATGGAGGGGTTTAGTCTTCTTTGGAAATCTACATGTGGCCTGTGTTCCTCTTCCATCAAGATCATGTGCATACAAAAAGAAGGATTAATTCGTTTCAAGTCATCAATGGTATACCCAATTACCTTTCTATGAATCCTCAGCTCCTTTAAGAGCAGATTAGTTTCCCTTTCATTTTGTTGTGCATCAACAATCACAGGGTAAGTGGAGTTAGGACCAAGAAATTCATATCTAAGGTTATCAGGTAAAGCTTTCAATTCAACTTTTGGAATTTTTTCTTTTTCATCATCCAATGCGGCACAGTCTACAATATCACGAGTTTCATTACAAGAATCATCATCAAAGTCAGAATCATCAGCTTCAGCATTTGAATTTTCACAAGAATCAGAAGTAGAACAAGAATCAAACAAAAGACCAAAATCATAAACTACATCATTAACACCACGAACGCTACAACAAGAACTAGCATATGCAAGTTTTTTTAGTGAATTGTTCAAATCAAACTCAATTTTATTATCACCAATATTTAGAGTGAGTTTACCATTCTTTACATCAATAAGTGCTCCAACAGTGGCTAAGAATGGTCTACCAAGGATAATAGGAATTTTCGCATCTTCCTCTATTTCAAGAACCACAAAATCGGTAGGCACAAAATACTTACCAACTTGGATAGGAATATCCTCAAGAATACCTACTTTATACTTCACTGAGTGATCGGCGAGCTGCAAAGATATAGAAGTCGGCTTGAGCTCTCCCATGTCCAATCTCCTGCAGACAGATAATGGCATTAGGCTCACACTAACCCCCAAATCACATAAGGCTCGGTCAAAAGCCATACTGCCAATAAAACAAGGGATAGAAAAACTACCTGGATCCTTCAATTTGGGTGGTGTTTTGTTTTGGATAACATCACTACATTCCTCGGTTAAAGCCACAGTGCCATAGTCCTCTATTTTTCTCTTATTAGACAGTATTTCTTTTAAGAATTTAGCATATGTGGGCATTTGAGATAAAGCTTCAGTAAATAGAATGTTAATGTAAAGCTTTTCCAAAACATCTAGAAATTTCCTAAATTGTTTGTCTAACTTTTCTTGCACTAACCTTTTAGGAAAGGGTATAGGTGGCTTGTAAAGAGGAGGCAAATTAGGTATAGGATTATCTCTCTCACATGGCTCATCACCACATGGTTCATCACCTTTTTGAGGTTGTAAACAAGTTTGGAACTCCTCATGTGAAGAAGATTTTCCTAACTCTAGTTTCCTTTCGTGGTTATCATCAAGCTCTTTTTCATTGTTCGCAACTTTCCTTCTAGGTTCTCCTAATTGTTTCCCACTTCTAGTCATGATAGTATTGCAGTATTCATTAGGAATTTGATCTTCTAAAGTTTTATTGTGAATAGCTAAGAATTCCACTTGAGAGGCAAGTCGACTAATCATTTCCTTCAGATCTTCAATTTCTTTGTTTTGATTTTGCATGAGTAGACTTTGATTTGTCATAAACTTATCAAGAAAAGATTCTATACTAAGAGAACTTACCTTTTCAGTTAGGGGTTGGCATTCCTCGCTTTCATCCTTACCATCACAATATAGCAGTTCTTCTTCAGGGTTCCATTGGTTATGGTTCAAGGAAATTTCTTCAAATAGGGTGAAAGCTTCTTCAATGGTCTTGCCCATGAGGGCTCCTCCTGCAGCAGCATCAACGATTAGACATGTATTATAAAGTAGTCCATAATAAAAGGTATGAATTAAAACCCAATTTTCAAGGCTATGGTGAGGGCACTTCCGTTGTAAATCTTTGAATCGCTCTCATGCCTTGCTGAATGATTCTCCATCCTTCTGTTTAAAGTTTGTTATTTGATTTCTCAATTGGATGGTTTTAATCGGTGGAAAGTACTTCATCAGGAAAGTATTTGACAGTTGTTCCCATGTAGTGAAAACACCAGCTGGTCTAGAATGTAGCCAATATCGTGCTCGGTCCCTGGGAGGAAAAGGAAACAATCTTAGTTTTAGTGCATCATCAGAAAATCCGTAAATTTTAATAGTATCACAATATTCAATAAAAAGATGTAAATGCTGATATAGATCTTCAATAGGATCTCCTCCAAATTGGTTCTGCTGAATTATGGTCAAGAAGGCAGGATTGATCTCAAAATTATCTGCTTCAATAGTTGGTCTGACAATGCTGAAGTGTATTTCTCGTGGCTTAGGGGCTGCATAGTCCCTTAGTAATCTCTGATCTGTCAGCCGATCTAGATTTTATGTGCACACTAAAGTAGATGGATCAAACAACTCAAATAAACATAAAAGGATAGAAAGATAAAACAAAAATAAAACCTAGTCTAGCAAAATTCTCAATATCAACAAGAACTAAGGTCCCCGGCAACGGCACCAAAAACTTGTTGTGTCCGCAAGTGTACGAATACTCGAAGTAATAAAGAAAGTATCGAATCCACAGGGACCTATGTTGCTGAGTACCGAATAATTTATTTTTTACTATCTAGGCAATCAAAAGAGTGCAAACTAGCAAATGAAGACCAAAGCGCTAAAACGGAATTATCAGAGAGAGAAGCTGGGATTAGGGTTTCGTTCACTTTAATTTTTATGACTAGACATGAATAGAGATTTCATCAGTTTAATTTCAACATGACAAAGATGCAATTTACTTGAATAAAAGGATTATCTCACTTTCGTGCAGACAACCATGCAGGGATAAATCTTTGCTCTCGTGCAAGAGTCATCCCAAAGCTAATGATAAGTAAATCATCAAACTGAGAACTCAAGGATCACTTTCATGCATCCGAGTTCTAAGTCGATAATCTCTAGCGGAATTTCAAGGATCACTTTCGTGCATCCGAATCTCGACACTAGTTTTACTCAGGGTTCTCTAATGTTCCCATCTTTGCTTTCACACAAGATCTCCACATTTGAAAGCTTAGACTCAATCCTAGATTTATATTATTATCATGGTAGTTGGCTTACTAGAATCAAACAAACAAGAACTAACCTAAAAGAGGTTCCTATCATGCAATTCTAGGGTTCCAATTTCTCAAGCAATTACTTTTCAGTCAATATCAAAAATTCTAAAACATAAATAATAATATAGATCTAAGGAGAGTCTAAGAATAAAACATCACATGAGTAAAATCATCATGCTAAGATTAAACGAGATGAAATAATTGAAAAGATAGTCATCTAGTCATTAAAACTCAAGTGAATTACTCCCCCATGTCCCAAAAGAGATTTAAGCTATCATAGAGGGAAGATTACAATGATTCATGATGAAGAAAATCAAAAGAGAGGAAGAGCAAAAATTATGGTACGGTAATCTGTGAGAACAGTGGCGGCACTCGATTTTCTAGTGATTTCTCCTCCGTCTGATCTCCGATCACACTAAAACTTTAGGTGCTCATTCTCCTCCTCTATGCGTAGCTTCCACTCAAATTTCACGGCCGGAGATGCACTGTACGCTTCCCGGTGGTGAAACCTAGGGCGATAGCGTGTGAGGTGATTTCTCTCTCTATGGTGAACAAAAATTAGGGCTTTTGGTGTGCTTTGCTTCCTCTCATCAATGGCTCTCTTTCGCCTTCTTATAGCTTCGAATATTAGGGCCTGGATCATCTGCAATCAACCGCGCAAAGATTGGGCTTCGGAGTTGACCGGGAAAGTCGCGAGTAGCGTCGTAATTACGGCTGTAATGGTTTTTATGGCAGTGCCATAATCTGGACAGTGAAGTCTCAGCTTGAAATCTTATAGAATTATGGTACTGTAATGTTCTTTGCGGTAGTGTCGTAATGTCGAAATCTTTTGGGTTGAGAATCGACCCGAAATACGGTACCGTAACGTTTCTTACGGTAGTACCGTAATCTCCATCTATCCTCTCATCAAAAATGCTCCAAAATACGGCACCGTAAAGATGTTTACGATAGTGCTGTAATCATATGAGATTCTTTGCCCGGAAAACCTCCAAATTATGGTACCGTAAAGCATATATTGTGGGTGCCGTAATTTCCTCTAAAGCTCCAAATCTGCTGAAATTTGACATGTGATCTCCTTTTGCTGTTGTGAATTCAATTATGCACTTGGATTGCTCGAAATCGACTGATAAACATGCCTTTTTGCCTAAAAATGATTAAAAATAGAAAAGAGTGTAGATTCCATAAATATTGATAAAAAGGGCATAAAAATAAGCAAAGTCTATGAATATTGTTAGGGAATGCCGGGTGTAATTTAAAATTTTGCAGTCCAAGGACGCAGCGGAAGAAGCATTACACCCGAAACACATTCCGGTCCCAAGGATCCATGCGAGGGAGAAGACACAAGGATGTGTTAGAGATGTACCTCTTTTGCTTGTCTAGACGTCGAAGCCATGTTGAAGGCGCCCAAGTGTTCGCCCTCTACAAGTATCCACGCGTCGATTCCTTGATCGTTGCTCCCTTCCACGCTGGGTGCTATCCTCGGGAAGAGAATCGCGCCTGAGGGTTCCTTCACTCTTTTTGCGCCACCTCCAAGGTTCATGCGCCAAGTGCAAGGAAGATGCCGCCAACTCCTTATCCTCTTTACTCCAAGAGAAGAGGGAGAAGAAGAGCTTCGGCTTTGAGGAAGATTGAGAGGAAGTCACTCCACCAAGTCCTTCTCCAAGTCACGCCAAGAGGAGAGGAAGGAGAAGACTTTCGGCTACCAGTAGAAAGAAGGGTTGCACCACCTTGATGTTGTCGCCCTTTGCCTTGCTCTCGCCCCTCTATGTGTTCACGTCTCCAAGTGTTCATCATCTAGAGAGGGCGACAATGGGTCCTATAAATAGGACTAGAGGCGGTTTGAGCAAGGGCTAGGATCATGCCAAGTGTATGACTAGGATGAGGTGTCTTGAGGCAAGGAAAGTCTCCAAGACTTTACCATAAACCTCATTCAACCTATCCATAAAAGTCCAAGCACTATATCAGCCCAAGACATGCCTCAAATGCATTCTTACCATCAAAGGACAAGTGGCTAGGCGCAACATGCATGAAGAATTCGGCTAAGCAAGGGTTTGAGGGGAATTAGGGTTTGGAGGTAAGGTAAGTCTCCAAGATCTTACCATAAACCTTACCCTACTATCCATATGCGCCTAGGAACTTCCCATAAAAGTTCTCAAGCTATATCAGCCCCAAGACTTGCCTTAGAGGCAAGTATTCCATCCAAGGAAGAGGGCCTAGGCACCCTTTACTTCCATAATGAAGCAAAGGTGCCTCCCTCACCCCATTATGCCCCTAGGCGCCAATGGGATGAGATTTCTCCCCATTATACCCCTTAAGCCAATTCTCTCTTCATGACA
>JANTFE010003050.1:0-11175 GCA_027562315.1 Costus pulverulentus | reverse complement strand
GCTCTGGATCGACCGCCATCATCTCCGCAAGGATCGGGCGTGGACATTGACCTGGGCGTCGCGTTCAAAATCGATTTTACGGCAGTGTAGTTGTTTACGGCTGGTGCCATAAAATCTCTTGAATCATCTGTGCCGATGTCATCTCGGAAAATATGCCCCATAAAATAGTTTTCGGTCAGTACCGTAAACTTTGCTGAACTCTCTGTTCTGAAACAGCTGGAAAATACGGCAGTGAAATCCCTTATGGCAGGTACCGTAAAATCGGCTAAGGTTTTTATTCTAACGCAATCCGAAATACAGTACCATAATATTGCTTACGGCCGGTAACATAAAATCAGGAAATCTTTCTGTTCGAAAATCTTCAGAAATTACGGCTGTGTTCGGATTTTACGGTACAATTTGGAATTATGGTACCGTAACATAGATTACGGCACTACCGTAATTTGCTAGCTTGCTCCGATTTGCGTGAAATTTCTTGGGTGATCTTCTCTTGATGATGAGAACTCTTCCATATATTTGATTTTGCTTGAAAACGCCTAAAATAGTGCCTTTTTGCTTGAAAAACATGAAAAACCAAAATAGAAGTAGACTTTGCAATATTTGATGGATTTATCATAAAAACAAGTAAAAAGATCCTCGATTTAGCATGAAAAGGTATCTAAAATGATGCAAAATATACTACATATTTCGGTGTCATCAAACACATAAGGCTCAAACCTTGCTTGTCCTCAAGCAAAAATCAAAATTTTATTGAAAGAATAACCTTCTCATGGTCAATAAATTTCTAAAATACAACTTGTTAGTGAAAAATTGTATTAATTGTTTGTTTTTGTGAAGATGGCATGTATCCACAAAGACACATACTTTTTATTTTTGACTTGAACTCTTTCTTGGGTACCACTGTCAATTTTACACAGTGCCAAGTAGAGGAGTCTTATTTCTTTTCTCTCTCATTATTTTTCATGTTTTAGACTTCAACCCATGTCTTAGGTATCACTATCAGTTTTACATAGTGCCAAGTAGGGGAGTCTCTCACTATTTTTATGGATCTTGGATTCTTCTTTCCCAACAAATAGCAAAAATAGTCTAAGCCTCAACTAGGTTGATCAATTGATCTAAATTCTCAAATCATACTAATATACTCATTTTATTCAAAGGAGAAGTTTCACCTTTAAATCTTACTCTTCAAATAATATGTCTACACAAAATTTTATGCATCAATCAATGTCATATCTCAATAGACAAATATGTATTGAAGAAATAAATTTAACATGACAGGGCTATATCTTCAATCATGCATCGTGGAAGATATTTATCAATGAAAATCTTTTTCAAAAAAAATAGGATCACACCACAAGATGGTAGAAAGTGGATCGTATGCATCCAATTCTTTTTCAAAAGATCGAGGAAAATAGAACGCAAAGTAGTATGGAAAGTGATGCTCACAAAATTCAATTTTTCGCCACCGTTGGATTCAACTTTCTTCATAACTCCCTCTTTATTCTATTCTCCTAAAAAAAGAGGAAATTTTAATTCTAAAAACAACTAAAATAGAAGTGATTAAACTAAGCAAGAGTGCTTGGGTTGCCTCCCAAGAAGCGCTAGTTTAAAAGGTCATTAGCGTGACCGTTCGACACTCGGATTTGATCGTGGCTTATCAAGGTAAAAACTTTCCTTTTCCCCAATCTGCTCTTCCTGATAATAATGCTTCAATCTTTGACCATTAACTTTGAATTCTCCTGTTTCCTCGCTCCATACGTCTACGCTCCATAGGGATAGGGTTTCTTTACCTAAAAAGGACCAGACCAACGAGACTTAAGCTTTCCTGGAAAAAGTCTCAATCTAGAATTGAATAATAGAACAAAGTCACCTGGTTGGAAGTCTTTTCTGAAAATCTGTCGATCATGCCATCTCTTAGTCCTCTCTTTGTATATTCTTGCATTCTCATACGCAGAGAGTCTGATCTCATCTAGCTCATTTAATTGCAACCTCCGTTTTTCACCTACATTTTTCAAGTCAAAATTCAGCTTCTTGATTACCCAGAACGCCTTATGCTCGAGCTCTACGGGAAGGTGACATGATTTTCCATAAATCAATTGAAAGGGGGACATACCTATGGGTGTTTTGAAAGTAGTCCTATAAGCCTACAATGCATCATCAAGTTTGAATGCCTAGTCTTTTCAATTGCGCGACACTGTTTCTCCAGAATTCCTTTGATCTCTCTGTTTGATATCTCAACCTGTCCACTTGTTTGGGGGTGATAGGGTGTTGCAACTTTATGATTAACTCCGTACTTCTTAAGTAAGGCTGAAAACTTATGTTCTATGAAATGCGAGCCTCCATCACTAATCACTACTCAGGGTGTTCCATATCGTGGAAAGATAATCTTCTTGAACAGTTTAATAACAACTCTCGAATCATTGGTTGGTGAAGCAAGAGCTTCAATCTATTTTGAGACATAATCAACTGCTACAAGAATGTACTTGTTACCTCCAGAAGATGGGAAAGGTCCCATGAAGTCAATCCCCCAAACATCAAATATCTCAACTTCAAGAATATTGGACAGTGGCATTTCATGTCTTCTGTTAATATTCCCAGTCTTTTGACATCTATCACAGGATGATACAAAGTTTCTAGAATCTTTGAAAATTGTGGGCCAATAAAAACCTGATTGTAGCACCTTAAAAGCAGTTTTTTCAGTACCAGCATGACCACCATAGGAGGATCAATGGCATTGAAGCAAAATATCTGCAATTTCTTCTTCAGGTACACATCTTATAAAAATGCCAACAACACATCTTCTAAACACATAAGGCTCATCCCAAAAATAGTGTTTCACCTCAGCCAAAAATCTTTTCCTTTTTTTGTAGCTCAAATCAGGAGGAAAAATATTGGCTACAAGATAATTCACTATGTCAGCATACTAGGGTGCTTTGAGTTGTTCAATGGTTAAGAGTTGTTCTTCAGGGAAAGAATCATTGATTTCATCATTCTTTTCAGTGTCTGCCATTATTCTTGAGAGATGATCTGCAACAAGGTTTTCTGATCTCTTTTTGTCTTTAATCTCCAAATCAAATTCTTATAGAAGTAAAATCCATCTGAGTAATCGTGGTCTACTGTCTTTTTTCTGCATTAAGTATTTCACAACTGCATGGTCAGTGTACACTACCACTTTGGAGTTAATCAAGTAGGCCCTAAATTTATCAAAAGCAAATACTATGGCCAATAATTCCTTCTCAGTGGTGGTGTAATTTCTTTGTGCCTCATCCAAAGTTTTGCTGGCGTAGTGAATAACATGAGGTTTCTTATATTTTCTTTGTCCCAAGACTGCACCCACTGCATAATCACTGGCATCACACATGAGTTCAAAGGGCAAGTCCCAATCTGGGGGCTGAATGATGGGTGCTGAAACCAAAGCTTTCTTTAAATCCTGAAAAGCAAACAGACATTTCTCATCAAAGCAGAATTTGGCGTCTTTACAAAGTAAATCAGTTAAAGGTTTAGCAAGTTTAGAGAAGTCCTTGATGAATCTCCTGTAAAACCCCGCATGTTCCAAAAAGCTCCTGATCTCCTTGACAGTGGTGGGAGGTGCTAACTTCTCAATCACTTCTATCTTGGCCTTGTCCACTTCAATCCCTCTCTTTGAAATGAGATGGCCCAAAACTATCTCCTATCTAAACATAAAGTGATATTTTTCCCAATTCAAGACAAGGTTAGTCTCTTCGCAGCTCTGTAAAACTCTATAAAGATTAGCTAAGCAGTCATCAAAAGAAAAACCATAGACAGAGAAATCATCCATAAAAACATCCATGAAGTCTTCAATAAATTCAGAAAAAATCGCCATCATACATCTTTGAAAAGTGGCAGGTGCATTGCATAAACCAAAGGGCATTCTTCTATAAGCAAAAGTACCATAAGGACATGTAAAAGTGGTTTTATCCTGATCATCAAGATGAATAGGAATCTGAAAAAATCCGGAATACCCATCAAGAAAACAAAAGTGAGAGTGCTTGGCAAGTCTTTCCGCCATTTGATCATGGAAAGGCAAGGGAAAATGATCCTTCCTAGTGGCAGTATTTAATTTTCTATAATCAATACACATACGCCAACTAGTGATATTTCTAACAGGTATCAATTCATTATCTTTATTTTTCATTACAGTGACACCCCCCTTCTTTGGAACACAGTGTACAGGACTCACCCACTTACTATTTGAGATAGGGTAGATAATACCTGCATCTAGCAATTTTAGTACTTCCTTCTTCACCACTTCCTTCATAGATGGGTTGAGCCTTCTCTGAAAATCTTCATGCGGCTTGTGCTCATCCTCCATGTGAATCCTGTGCATACAAAATGAAGGGTTAATCCTTTTAAGTCATCAATGGAATACCTAATTACCTTTCTATGAATTCTAGCTCCTTCAGGAGTAAATCAGTTTCCCTGGCATCTAATTTAGCATCCACAATCATAGGGTAGGTAGAGCTAGGACCAAGAAATTCATATCTAAGGTTATCAGGTAAAACTTTCAACTCAACTTTAGGGATCTTTTCACTTTCATTATCAAAAGTAGCACAATGTAAGATATCGTGTTTCTCATCATCAAAATCATCAAAATCATTCTCAAAACCAGGACTATCAATTTTTTCATAAGAATTTTCCAAGGAACCAGAAAAAGAAACATCAGTAGAAGAATCATCAAACAAACAACTAGCATCATAAACTGTGTCATCAATGGACTGAATAGTGCAACAAGAACTAGCATAAGCAGGTTTTTTCAATGAATTATTCAAATCAAACTCAATCTTATCATTGCCAAATCTTAAAACAAGTTTGCCATTCCTTACATCAATATGGGCTCCAGCAGTGGCTAAGAATGGCCTACCTAGAATAATAGGAATCTTGGCGTCTTCTTCCATTTCAAGTACCACAAAATTAGCAGGTATGAAGTACTTACCAACTTGTATAGGAACATCCTCTATAATACCTACTGGATATTTTACTGATCGATCGGCGAGCTGTAAAGAAATTGTAGTCGGCTTATGAGCTCCCATGTCCAATTTCCTGCACACAAACAAAGGCATAAGACTTACACTAGCCCCTAGATCACATAAGGCTCGGTCGAAAGCCATATTTCCAATAAAACATGGGATAGAGAAACTACCTGGATCATTCAATTTCAGTGGTAACCTGTTTTGAATAACATCACTACATTCTTCGGTTAAAGAAATAGTACCATAGTTTTTTATCTTTCTTTTGTTAGACAAGATTTCTTTCAAAAATTTAGCATATATGGGCATTTGAGATAAAGCTTCAGTAAATGGTATATTAATGTAAAACTTTTTCAAAACATCAAGAAATCTCCCAAATTGCTTATCTAACTTCTCTTGTTCTAACCTTTGGGGAGAAGGTATCAGTGGTCTAAAGGATGGAGGTAGATTAGTCTTAAATCCGTCTTCTTTACATCGAACATCCTCTTTTTGATTACCACCCTTTTGAGGTGTCGAACTATATAGGGTTTGTTCATGTTCAGAAGGCTTTTCTAATTCTAATTCTTCATCCTGATCATTAATAGACTCTTTTTCCTTAAGTTCTCCTAGTTGTCTCCTACTTCTAGTGATAATGGCATTGCAATGTTCCATAGTGTTTAATCTAGATAGTTGTCCTTCTAGAATTTTACTGCAAGTAACTAAGGATTCTACTTGAGAAGCAAAATGACTAACAGTTTCTTCAAGATCTTCGAATTTTTTTGTGTTTTGAATTTGCAATGAATGGATTTGGTTAGCTAAAAATTTTTCTAACATGTGCTCACAAATCTCTTCGGTCAGGGTTTGCTAATCCTCATTCTCATTCTTACCATGTTGATGACAATAAGAAATTACTTCATCTGGAGCCCATTGGCTCTGATTCAAGGACATCTCCTTAAACAACTTGAAAGCATCATCAATTGTTCTACTCATCAAGACTCCCCCTGCAGCAGCATCAACAATGAGGTGAGTGTGATTAATTAAACCATAATAAAAAGTTTCAATTAAGACCCGTCGCTCCAAGCCATGGTGAGGACACTTCCTTTGCAATTCATTGTATCATTCCCATGCTTCACTAAGAGATTCTCCTTCTTTCTGTTGGAAGTTCATGATTTGATTTCTCAATTGGAAAGTCTTGCTTGGTGGAAAATATCTCGTTAGAAAAGCTTTTGATAATTGATCCCATGTTGTGAAAGTATTGGGTTTACGAGAATGCAACCAAGTTCGTGCTTGATCCCTGAGAGAAAAAGGGAATAATATCAGTTTTAGTGCATCATCAGAAATTCCATGAATTCTTATGGTATCACAATATTCAAGAAAGGTATATAAATGTGAATAGGGATCTTCGATTGATGATCCTCCGATCTGATTCTGCTGGATCATAGTCAGGAAGGCAGGATTAATTTCAAAGTTGGAGGCCTTGATTGTAGGTCTAGCAATGCTGAAGTGTATCCCCTGAGGATTAGGGGCAGCATAGTCTCTTAGTGATCTTTGATCAGCCATTAGAAATGAATGTCCTGTGCACACTAGAGCAAACTGATCAAATGATGTAAGTAAACAGAAAAGAATAAAAAGATAAAACATAAATGAAACCTAGTCTAGCAATAATCTCAACCACTCTAATATCGACAAAAACTAAGGTCCCCGGCAACGGCACCAAAAACTTGATAGCCCAAAAGGGAACACTACAAGTCTGGCACACATGTACCTTGGACTAATCCTTGGTAACGGCACCAAAAATTTGTTGTTAAACCGCAAGTGCACGGGTATACGAAGTAATAAAAAAAAGTATTGAATCCACAGGGACCTACGTTGTCAAATACTAAATAGTTGATTTCTTACTATCTAAGCAAATCGAGATCGTGAAAATAGCAATCGGAAACTAAGAAAATAGGATTATCAGAGAGAAAAGCTAGGACTAGGGTTTCGTTCACTTAAACTTTTATGACTAGACATGAATAAGGATTTCGTTGATTCAATTTTATCATGATGAAGATATTATCAAACAATGAACTCGAGGATCACTTTCGTGCATCCGAGTTCTAGGAATCTCTAGTGAAGTCTCAAGGATCACTTTCGTGCATCCGAGTCTAGCAACTAGTTTCACTGAAGGATCTCCAACGTTCCGATCCTTGCTTTCGCACAAGATCTCCACGTTTGACAAATAGACTCGATCTAGAGGTTCATATTATAATCATGGCAATTATTCTACTAGAAAAGATCAAGATGGATCTAACTTAAGGAAAGGATCCTAACATGCAGTACTAGGCTTCCAAATTTTCAAGCAATTCCCTTTCAGTCTCAAGCGAAAATTCTAATAACATAATTAGTAACATGAACTTATAGAGAATCTAAGCACAATTATCACAAGAGTAAAATCATCATGCTAAGATTAAACTCAACGAAATATTGAAATAAAAGAGTTATCTAGTCATTGGAAGTTAAGTAAATTACTCCCCCATGTCCCAAAATAGTTTATGCTGTCATCATGAGGGAGTACAGCAAATCATGGTTTCAGAGGCTCGTAAATTAAAAGAAAAGAGAAGTTAGAAAATACAGGATGGCTGTGAAGAATTTCACAGCCATAATCTCCAAATAGCTTCGGTGAATGGTGTCGGCGATGCTTTGTTCTTCGATTTCTCCTCCAATCGATCTCCTCTCGATCTAAAACTTTTGGTGTGTTGTCTCCTCCTGACGAAGCTTTGGTATGAAACCCTTGGCGGCGAAACCCTTGGCGGCGGCATCGATCCCAATTTCTCCCTTGATGGTGCACGAAATTTAGGGCTTTTAGTCTCTCTATAATCCTCCGGTCCAAAGCTCCCCTTTTTCTTCTTACGGTCTTTTGTTTTAAGCTCTAGATCGGCCGCCATCATCTCCGCAAGGATCAAGCGTGGACATTGACCTGGGCGTTGCGTTCAAAACCGATTTTACGGCAGTGTAGTTGTTTACGGCTGGTGCCGTAAAATCTCTTGAGTCTTCTGTGTCGATGTCGTCTAGGAAAATACAGCCCGTAAAATAGTTTGCGGTCAGTGCCGTAAACTTTGTTGAACTCTCTATTCTGAAATGTCAGGAAAATACGGCAGTGAAATCTCTTACGACAGGTACCGTAAAATCGGCTAAGGTTTTTGTTCTGATGCAATCCGAAATACGGTACCGTAATATTGCTTACGGCTGGTACCATAAAATCGGGAAATCTTTCTGTTCGGAAATCTTCACAAATTACAGTAGTGTTCAGATTTTATGGTACCATTTGGAATTACGGTACCGTAAAATAGATTACGGCACTGCCGTAATTTGCTGGCTTGCTCCGATTTGCGTGAAATTTCTTGGGTGATCTCTTGATGATGAAAACTCTTCTATATATTTGATTTTGCTTGAAAACGCCTAAAATAGTGCCTTTTTGCCTGAAAAACATGAAAAACCAATATAGAAGTAGACTTTGCAATATTTGATGGATTTTTCATAAAAACAAGTAAAAATATCCTCGATTTAGCATGAAAAGGTATCTAAAATGATGCAAAATATACTACATATTTTGGTGTCATCAGGGGTCAGCCCCCTCCCCTTAGGGGGTCCAAGGTGTTTTCTTTCCATTCCATTAAACAATACTGCACGTTCCATTTTCTGTTTGAGCTACATACTTAGGGTGATCCTTGGGCTAGGATTTACGTCCTTCATCAGTGGTATCAAAGCATACCCTAGGTGCTCACTTGTTGTTCTCTGAGAATTTCCTGGTCCTGAATTCCTGATTTCAGTTTCTTGGTGTTGTGTCTGTGTTTGCTAGCAGCTATGTTTGATTTCTGAAAGTTTTCCCTGCTAGACTGGGAATTTCTGAAGTTATTCTACTGAATACTGTTTTCCAATTTCTGGCACTGAAATCGTTCGCTGGTTTCTTTTTCCCTGTGCTGGCATTTCTGGTTTCCAACTCGGTACTGTAGCTTACCGAGTTAATTAAATCCTGTTGCAATCTGATTTGCTCCTCTAAGTTCAGGATCCTAATCTAATAGGAATTTCTGAACACTGACGGCTACTTGGGTGTGGTTTATCTTAGCAGTAGGTGGACCAGCATCCTATCTTGCCATAAGTTGCATATTAACTCTGATTTTCTGATTTGGGCTGAAAGTACTGTTGCTTTCCAGCTTGTGTTGCTGTTATCGGCTGAATCCACTCTTGCTTTGAATCACTGCTGTCTCTTGCTACCTGCTGTCTATATTCTTCCTGCATTCCCGTTAACATATGATAAGTCTACTTACTTGTATCAACCGCACACAGGTCTGAATTTTCGGAAATTGTGCTGCCAACACTGTTCTTTACCATTACCGGTTCAAATCTGAAAACTGCATTTGCTGGTTCTTTGGTTGCTGTTTGAACTTAGTCTTATACTACTGAATATTGCTGCACATTAATTCCTGTCTAATTGATTTCCTGGTTTACGATAGCCTGCTAGCATTCTGTTTAGATATTACTGCTTTCACTATAACTGTTACCAATACTTGCTGTAGTTTTCGGTTGCTTCAAAAAATTGTTGTCTGCACTTACACCTTATTAACATGTATTGTGTTGAGTTGTTGTTCAAACCTTGATCCTTTCCCCATCTTCACCATGGTTGTTCGCACAAGGAACAACCAGCAGGCTGAAGAACCTGAATCCATCCAAACCCAAATGAATGCTATGATGGCCATGCTTGTTCGTTTACAAACCTCCATGGAGGCCATGGACCAATGGATGGGTAGAATAGAGAAAGGGAAGAACCACACTAATGAAGCACTTGAACAACCATCTGAACCATACCCAGTGGAGCCAGTACCACCACAACCATCTAATATTGGGAGGCCTCATGACCATGATTGGGGGGAGGGTACTAGCCGAAGTCAGCCGGCCCCTAGGAATAGTCCCAGACCTGAGCTGGGTGCTACGGTAAACATGAGTGGTCACCAAGTTCACCAGCCATATGCCCCTAAAGAATACCCTCTAGGGACTCCACCCCCTAAACCCTATACCTCTCACCGCGAGGAGGAGGACATTTACCGAAATCTTAGGCTGAATACCCCCATTTTTGAGGGGAGTATAGACACCCAGACATTTCTAGAATGGCAGACTCAGGTGGAAAATTATTTTATATGGGGCAGAATACCTAAACATGGTAGGATTCAATGTGTCAAATTCCTATTAAGAGGCTCAGCTCAAATGTATTGGAAGAGTATAGAGCTTAAGTTAGCCAGAAGCGGGATCCCTCCCATCACTACTTGGGAAGAGATGAAATGGAAGCTTAGGGAAAAATATGTCTCCCCAAACTATAGACAAAAGCTATATGGTCAACTCACTAGGCTTAGTCAAGGAAATGATTCAGTGGTTGAATATAATAGAAAATTCAGAGACCTTCTACTTAGGTGTGATTTGAATGAGGAACCGTGGCCATCCCTGAACCGATACAAGGGGGGGTTGAGGGTTGACGTCAAAAGAGCTTTTATTCACCACATATGTGAAACCTTAGCCGATGCTTATCAATTAGCTATGGAACTTGAGTATGACCTACAACAACAACCTAGGTAGTCAACACTTAAATCTAGTACATTAGTTCCTGCTAGTAAGCCGAATCCCACTGCTACCTTTCCTAAGGCGACCACCCATGAGGTAACCCATCGAGACATTAGAGTCCCTATACAAAGCAACAAGGTGACTTGTTATAGCTGTTCCCAACCCAGTCATGTATTTAAAAACTGTCCCAAGAAAGCCCTCCTAATATAAGAAGTATAAGAGGTGGAAGAAGAGGCACCGGTTGTGCAATAGACTGAATTTTACACTCCTGGTTACAATAGTGAAGAAGAACCTACCCAATTTACCATGGTTGTTAGGTGCAACTACATCGAAGACCTACCTGCTGAAGATTGGAAAAGAACTAGTTTATTTTACACCTACACCCAGTGTAATGGTAAGGTTTGCAAGATTATAGTGGACAGCGGTAGTAGCCTTAATGTAATATCTAAGCAAGCAGTGAGTAGACTTGGGTTGATTCAAGAGAAGCATCCAAAACCCTATAACATATCTGTTGGGGTATGCCCTTAAGGCTAATGTTTGAGGCCTTGGGATTCTTTCAGTATCATGTATAAACTCTTATGTTTATAAAGGCAATGGTTGTTATTCAGTCTGT
>JANTFE010000310.1:7396-18020 GCA_027562315.1 Costus pulverulentus | reverse complement strand
AATTTAGCGGATTAGACTCCTTAGGATCGAATTACTCACAGAAAAAATCGCCCACAGAGAAAACGCCAAAACAGAGGATCAGGGATCTCCAGAAAGTTCGTCCACCACTAGTCTGCCACCACCAGCGTCAGAAATTTGCAGGAGGCACCAAGCACAGTGAGGGGTGACAACACAGGCGGCTAGGGCAAGAAACAAACCAAAAATCGTGAGGGAGAGGAGCTCTCACGAATTTTCCCCCTTTTTTTATTTTTTTCCACCCCAAACGGATCCAAGATCCAATAACCCAATTAACTTAAGTGGAAATCGGCTTTAATGGGCTTACCTGGGCTTAACCACCATGCGCCACTCCAATAACACAGAAATATGCGCCATCATGGTGGAAGAATTCCAGGAGCAAATAGTCAAGGTTGAGGGTTCGAAGCCCCAACGAAAATAATTATTTTTGCCCTATAGGTAAAAGTCCTACAATTTGGCAAAAATCCCAAAATTTTAACAGATAAAAATACAGAAACAGAATTTCTAACCTTAAATCGTAATTCAGAAAATCGAGGGCGTTACATTGAGCCTTTCGGTTTAATGAGATCTAGACCATGTCTTGGTTTGATTTGGTCTTTGAACCAAAGTCAATTGAACCGGTTCACTTATGTGAACGCATGGTTCAATTAAGGGGGCGTTTTGATTAGTTCACTAAGCGTGAACGTATGGAGTCATGACTTACTATTTTTGGAAGCCATGACGCCTCAACGCCTCAACGCCTCTCTCGCCAAGAGCTCTCTCGTGCGTCTCGTCTCAAAGAGGGTGAAAGAGGGTATTCGGCAAACCAAGAAATTCATCTCTATCTCCTTCACGCGATTAGCACACTTGGAGAACTTTGCTAGCACAAGGATCGACAAGGAGTAGCCGATCAATCGTCTTGTGTGCGCACACTTTGGAGAAAAGCCACGTCGCCTTCTTCTTCCAAGTCGCCATTCAAGCAATGGCCATGGTAAGATCTTGTCTTGATCTATGCAAGCTTAAAGTTAATTATATGTTCATGCCACATGCGATCCTAGGAAACCCTAGATTCCGCCCATGCAAAATTTTATATGCGCATGTCTTAGGGTTTCGCCCCCTTTAGGGGACTTTCAAGATCATCTAGTCATTAAGATATTAAGCGGATTTCGCCCTTTGTCCGAAAAGAAGGTATAAGCTAGCATGGTTGAGGGATTACAGTAAAACATTATTTAGATTGATTAAAAATTGAAAGAAAAGGAGAAATTTTACTTATTAGGGCTATAATGAAAATCACAACCCGTAATTAGCTCACAAACTCGATGAACAGTCGGGACTCCCACGAATTCTTTGATTTATCCTTCGATCGATCTCCTTTCAATCTAAAACTTCAGGTGTATGTTCTCCTCCTTCAAGCGAAGCTTCCTTTCAAATTTTGTGGCCGGAGGTGCTCTGTACGCTAGGAATCAACAAACCCTAGGGAGACAGTGATTCTCTGAAATTCTCCGTGTCGAGTTGATAAAAATTGGTCCTCTCGCTGCCAGAACCTCCGCCTTCTAATCCTGATCGTTCCCCTTTTTTATGGATCTTCAATTCATGCCCTAAAACTCGAGAAAGAATCTTTTTATGTTTTCAGTGGAAGAATCGGACAACTGGGCCACAAATTACGGTACTATTAAATTCATTACGGCGGTGCTGTAATGTCTTCTGGAGTCTCGGTATACAATTAGCTTGAGATTATGGTACCATAAAAATTCTCACAGTAGTACTGTATTCTCTTCAAAAGTCACTATTTGAATTTGGACCTAAATTACGGCACCGTAAAATGTATTATGGTAGTGCCGTAATTTTCCAAAAAGTTTCTGCGGGAAGTGGCTATGAAAATCATTACGGTAGTGCCATATTTACAGATTATAGTCGTAAACTTCATTATGGCATTGCCGTAATTTTGCTAGAAAACTTAGTTTGACTTGAAATTTGATGTGTAAATTCCTCTTGATGATTAGAATCCTTATACGTATTGAAATTGCTTAAAAACCCATCAGAATGATGCCTTTTTACCTGAAATTAATCAAAAACCAAGAAAGGTGTAGATTCCGAAGTATTTGACAAATAAGGCATAAAAATAAGCAAAAGAGCATGATTATAACCCCAAAAGACTAGTTAATATGTATAAAAAATTCAATGAAATTTAGAGTCATCAAGTGGATAGAGACCTAGCAGTCGTGAGTGATGGGAAGGCTTGAGGCATCAACCCATGCAATCGACTTGGGCTTGGGGTGTGGTTCCATGGTGAGGCCAAAGCGGGTGACTGCTATCCTTGACACGACGTTGAGGCTGCTGCCCCAATTAATCACAATCTTCCACGAGTGCCCATTACACTTGATGTAAGTGTAAAAAATGCTCGTGCGCTTCCAATCCTCGTACAGAGGAGAAGGGCGGACAAGGGTGCAACATAGAACCACCATGGTGTGCCATGGGCTCAGCTCCTCATTCGAATAGCATTGTAGGCTGACCTCTTGGGCCGAAGGTGGGCCTCGAAGTGCAGGGGACTGTGGGTCAAGGCACTTAAGTACGATGTGCAAGAAGCAATGCGGGCCATCCCGGTTGAAATGACCGATTTGATTGCAATGACGACACGGACCGGGGGGGGGGGGATAGCCGAGAGGGGAGCCTTGCCCTTCTTGTCCCATGTCAAATGGGGTGGGGATGTTGTTGGGAAACCTCGGGTATATTTTAAAATTTTACATAAACATTATAGATATACAGCGGAAGCTTATCCCGAAACATGCCAATCCCAAAAACCCAATGGATCTTGTTCTTGCAAGGGAGTCGACACGATGAGAGGAAAAAGTACCTAATAGCAAGGGGAGAAGCGATGTCGAGGTAGGCACCCAAGTGTATGCCCTCTGCAGTCTCACACACATGGATGCCTCGAGTCCTCTTCTTCCACGCTCATTGCTATCCTCGGGAAGAAGATCCAAGCCTTTGTGTGTCTCCTACACCACTTGCACCACCTTTAAAGGAAGAAGCACCAAGAAGAAGGAGAGGAAGATGATGCCACCAAGGTCTTCGTTCACTTGTGCCAAGAGGAAGAAGGGAAGAAGACACTTGCGGCTACGGATGGAAGAGGATGCGCCAATTGATGTTTCTTGCTCTCACCCTTATGCTTGTTCGCGCCAATTGAATTGTCCTATCATGCTCTCGCATATCAAGTTGATATATAGAAGCAAGGGGCAGCAAAGCAAAGGGGCAGGCGCATCTCATCAAGTGACATGTGGCTAGGGTATTGGGGAGGAGCAATTAGGGGTAGGATTATGACAAGACTCCAAACCCTTTCCATAAGCCTCTCGTAATCGCCAAAGACCTTCCAAATAAGTCTATCATGCTACATGCGCCCCAACCCTTGCCACAGAGGCAAGGTTACCATCCAAGGTAGAAGGGGGGAGGCGCCAATTACTTCCTAATGAAGCATTACGTGCCCACTCCTCTCCATTATGCCCTTAGGTTCCAATGGGAGGAGTTTTCTTCCCATTATACCTTTATACCCTATTGTCTCTTCATGACAACTTGGTATTGGGCCTCATTGGGTAATGAGCTAGCCAAAACTTCATTGCACAAGTTGATTTAGCTATTGGATCCAATCCAATGCAACCCTAACTCAAATGTGACCAACCAAGGTCAATTTCGTGTCAACCTACCAAAAATGAAATTTGACTCCAATAAGTCTCTTCCATCTCATCAGGCCCATTGGCGCTGATGAAATCTCCCAAATTGATCCGAGCTATCCAATAACTCGATCAAAAGGCTTCCTAATCAATATGAGAACTCGAGTATTAAGGTGTGAGACTCTATAGGTTCCTCTGACGTTGGCAGTGATGACCTAAGGTCATCACTAGTAGTGAGTGGCACCTAGCAGTGCATCGCTGCTACCCAAGTCATCATAATGGATATCGACATCGAGATCCCCATCATCGCAACTAGGTACAGATGCATTATAGTCTCTTTGCCAAACTGATATCTGATTGGACAAGTGTGTCACCACTTGTTTTTACCCAATCTCATGGTCATGACTAAATCAGGTTCTCACCTGGGTATGGCCATACACTTTCAGTCATAGAACCATAGGGGGCCCCATGTATATCAAGCTTCCCTTAGGTCATGACATACTCAACGACAACCATTATGACCTCCCTACTACGGTGAGGTGTTAGGTTGTATCAAAGCATGTCCCTGACCATATAGAAGAGTCAATGACCTCAAGTAACGGGATCAATGCATCTCCTATCACTTGTGTGGATAACTCATGACACCAAGTCATTGCCTCACAACGGGTCGGTCCAGTATATCTACCCCTGATATACCCATATATCTGCGTTAGCACCTCGTGCCTAACTAGCCCATATACTAGTCACACAAGTACGAGGGTTGTCCCATATCCACTAAGGTACATCGACTAGGGACAAGAGTTTGAGCATGGATCCAATCTGTCTCTAGGGACATTATCATGTAAGAACACATTTGCAGATGCAAACTAAGCATGATAATGACAATGCCAGAATGATATATAAGAAATATCAATGTCAAGTAGTATAAAGTAAAGACCAAACCAAGAAAGGTGTAGATTCCGAAGTATTTGACAAATAAAGCATAAAAATAAGCAAAAGAGCATGATTATGACCGCAAAAGACTAGTTAATAAGTATGAAAAATACTATGAAATTTAGAGTCACCAAACTACATAGGGCTCAAACCTTGCTTGTCCTCAAACAAATAAAGAAATCAATACTGATTATGGAAAATAAACTTTCAGACGATGAATAAATTTCTAAGATACAATTACTTATGAAAAATTCACATCGAATGACAACTTAAAATTTCAAATAAATATATCATCCTGAATTCAATCTTTAAGATCCATGACTCAATCAAGTAAAATTTCGCAATGTGTACAAACAGAACATCAATCTCATGACTTCACCTAGTTTTAGTTTTGAGTCCATGATGTCTTTGTTTACAGGAATAGGAACCTCAAAATCTTTTTCCACTCAAATTTTCTCTCTTCTTTTTATGTATCTTTGATATTTTCTAAAATAAATACCACCTTTCTTCTGGTGACAAATTTAGAATATATTGGTCACATAACCAACATAATAGAACTCATATCTCTTTAAGTAGGAAAAAATCTTCTCGAGATAGTGGAGTTAATGTCAAAGAATCTCTCTCATGGCATGTACCCACATAGATACATATTTTTTTATTGAACTTCAACTCTTATCTTCGATACCATTGCAAATACAATGCTAAGAAGAGGAGTTATTCTTTTCAGACTTCAACCCATGTCTTTAGGTCCCACTGCCAATTTTTCGTAGTGCCAAATAGGGAAGTCACTTTTGTTTAGGGATTTCGGATTCTTTCTTCCCAACAAATGACAAGATGGACTTTAATGATCTACTAGGTTTAATCAATTGATATCAATCCAAAAATAATACAAAATATCCTCATTATATTTAAAGGAGTTACTTCTCTTTCAAATTTCATTCATTAAACAATATATTTATACAAAACTTCATGTAGTAATCAATGGAAAATTCCAACAGATAAATTATATAAAAGAAATAAATTTAGCATATTAGGTATATTTCCAATTCTCAAGTATTGTCGTGTACAATAATTTATCATCAAGAAAAATTTTGGCATGATCATTGCATTAATTTCAAGGATTTAACTTATATATCACGCATTCAACACAAATATTTGCAAGCAACTAAGAAAAATATTTCATCACAGAGTCTAAATTAAATAGTTCAATTATCAAGCTGTACCAATCCATGCAAAATATACTTGAGTTATACAACAATATCGAAGTAATAGCAAATATCAAATTATCTTGGTGCAACCAAATCGAATGAATTCAGCAATTTAAGCACAAAAGTAGGGGGTTATCACTGTGCGGACACAACAAGAAGAAATCTGACAAAGTCATCCTTCCCTACAAGAGTATAAAATCACTATCAATCAATAAAGCACAAGTAAAGCAATAGATAATGAAAAAGATACTCATAAAGCTCTACTCATCAGAGTCCGTCTCCTCGTCCTCTCCCTCAGTTGGGGTGGCATCCATGGGGTCACTCTGAGATCCTCCTTCTCCATCACCACCACGGCGCTTGAGACGAAGGTAGTCCTTGATTTCTTCAACGTCATCATGTATATGCACCACACAATCAAATATCCTCCCCACGGTAGATGTCAATCAGTGTACATCAACAGAAAGAGTTTGGAAACCAGGGTCTTGATAGCTCTGCCATCCACTCTGATCTGGGGCTACACGATGTGAGGAGGATCCGGTAGCTCTGCGTGGTGGTGGATCAGCAGCTCTGGAGGGTGAAGAATCTATACCCATCCCAAATGGGTCATCACCCCAAGCAGTCGGTGGTGGTGGTACAGAATCTACAGGTGCAGGGGTGGCATAAGCAGTAGCACTTGGGGATAGCTTCTAGTTTTCTTGGTTTTGCACTATGGTTCTCCCTAGGTTTGGCAAAGGCTATGTAGGAAGCCCAGGCTGCAGAATCAAACAATACGTATCTCCATCCCTCACAATCATTTTCAAGGCAATGTAGGATTGAATGTCTATCCTGGCATTGCCTCTGTCAACCACAATACCATAGGGCTCAACCCCTATGTTAAGTGCTATAGGAGTGAGGAGTCCTCCTATCACTATCATGCCCTTCTTAGCTCTAGCTACCTTGTCCAAATGTTTCATGAAAAAGAAAGCAGCATCCACAAAATATCCGTGAAGCATGCACCAAATGAAGGATAATTCATAATGATGGACCATACCGTCACTGTCCCCTCGCCCGAAAACTATATGAGCTAGAACTCGGTGGGCATATTTGATGCACAGGTTGGAGATGCTAGTAGCTCTTGCTGAGGAAGGATAGAATCGGGTTTATGTGGTGATTTGGTTCCAGAAGACATTCTCGATGAACCTAGTAGGTGGCTCGGTTCGCCCTTAATTCAGTAAGTGAAAAATACGTCGAATATCTCTAAGTGTGAGCTTCCTTTCCTCATTGGCCATCTGGAATCTAATCTCCCCTGTAGCTGAGCGATCAGTGTACTCATCCCATTCCATCTCTAGGCTGCTGAGAACCTCCAACACTAGAGGTATATTGATGACACCGAAATTCATTGTGATTTCTATGCCATTTTATTGATATTTATGTGTCATATTCATAGACTTTGCTTATTTTTGTGCTCTTTTTATCAATATTTGCGGAATCTACACACTTTTCTATTTTTGATGACTTTCAGGCAAAAAGGCATGTTTTTTCCGTCGATTTCGAGCAATCCAAGTGCATAATTGAATTCACCACGTCAAAAGAAGATCACACATTAAATTTCAGAGGAATCAGGGCTTCAGAGAAAATTACGGCACCCCCAACATTCCCTTTATGGTACCGTAATTTGGATTTTCTCTGAGCAGAGATTTTTATGAGATTACTGCCCTACCGTAAACTACTTTACGGTGCCGTATTTTGGAGCATTTCATGATAGAAATCTGATGAGCATTACGACACCTGCCATAAAGGACTTCACGGCACCGTAATTTATGTTGATTTTCAACCCGAGAAATTGTTGCCATTACGGCACTGCCGTAAACAACATTACAGTCGTAATTGTTATGTTGCTCGCGACTTTCCCGGTCAACTCCGAAGCCCAATTTTTGCGTAGATGATTGCGGATGATCCAGGTGTTTAAATTAGATGCCGTAAGAAGAGAAAAGGAAGCCATCGACGAGATAAAATGAAGCACACCACAAGCTCCAATTTTGATCCACCGGCGAGAGAGAAATCAAAGTTCACGCCGCCGCCTAGGGTTCCACCGCCGTGACCAATTCCGGGCATCTCCGAACGTGAAATTTCAGTGGAAGCTACGCATAGAGGAGAAGAAGACACCCCTGAAGTTTCAACGTGATCAGAGATCAGACGGAGGAGAAATCACCAGAAAACCGAGCGCCGCCGCTATTCGCCCATATTACGGCCGTAAACATCTTTACGGCCGTACCGTAATTTTTACTCCTCCTCTGTTTCGATTTTATTCATCATGAATCATTGTAATCTTCTCTCTATGATAGCTTAAACCTCTTTTGGGACATGGGGGAGTAATTCACTTGAGTTTTAATGACTAGATAACTATCTTTCTATTATTTCATCTTGTTTAATCTTAGCATGATGATTTTACTCATGTGATGTTTTGTCCTTAGACTCTCCTCAGATCTATATTACTATTTGTGTTTTAGAATTTTCTTTATTGACTGAAAAGTAATTGCTTGAGAATTTGGAACCCTAGAATTGCATGATAGGAACCCCTTTTAGGTTAGTTCTTGTTTGTTTGATTCTAGTAAGCTAACTGCTATGATAAAAATATAAATCTAGGATTGAGTCTAAGCTTTCAAACGTGGAAATCTTGTGCGAAAGCAAAGATCGGAACGTTAGAGAACCTAGAGTAAAACTAGTGTCGAGATTCGGATGCACGAAAGTGATCCTTGAGATTCCACTAGAGATTATCGACTTAGAACTCGGATGCACGAAAGTGATCCTTGAGTTTTCAGTTCGATGATTTACTTATCATTAGCGTTGGGATGATTGTTGCGCGACAGCGAAGATTTATCCCTGCATGGGTGTCTGCACTAAAAGTGAGATAATCCTTTTATCCAAGTAAATTGCATCTTTGTCATGATAAAATTAAACTGATGAAATCTCTATTCATGTTTAGTCATAAAAATTAAAGTGAACGAAACCCTAGTCCCAGCTTCTCTCTCTGATAATTCCGTTTCAGCGCTTTGGTCTTGGTTTGCTAGTTTACACTTTTTCGATTGCCTAGATAATGAAAAATCAATTATTCGGTTCTCAGCAGCATAGGTCCCTGTGGATTCGATACTTTCTTTATTACTTCGAGTATCCGTAAACTTGCAGACACAACAAGTTTTTGGCGCCGTTGCTGGGGACCTTAGTTTTTATTGATATCGAGGACATTGAGATTATTGCCAGACTAGGTTTTTATTTACTATTTTTATTTACTGCTTATTTTCTATTTCTTGAAATCACTTGATCTGTTTACTTTGCATGTGCAGAAGTCTTAGGTCAGGACCACTTGTACCATTGGATCTTGAAATCAATAGAACACTGAGAGTGTGCAGGAAGTTGAGATTAGAAGAAGAACTGCAAGAGACATCCCAACCGGAGTTACAAGAAGAAATATTAGAGATGAGAGACAACCAGAATAATCAGAGAACACTTAGGGACTATGCAGCCCCTAATCATCATGAAATTCATTCTAGTATTGCTAGGCCAGCAATAGAGGCTAACAATTTCGAGATTAAGCCTGCTTTTATTACAATGTTTCAACAAAATCAATTTGGAGGATCTCCACTAGAAGATCCCAACCAACACTTGGCCTCATTTCTTGAATTATGCGATACTATTAAATTTAATGGTGTTTCTAGCGATGCATTGAAATTAAGACTTTTTCCTTTTTCTCTTAGGGACTGGGCAAAGACATGGCTTAATTCACATCCAACCGGTACCTTCACCACTTGGAATCAACTGTCAAATTCCTTCTTGACAAAATACTTTCCCCCATGCAAGACACTTTAGTTGAGGAATCAAATTAAAAACTTTCAACAAAGAAGTGGAGAGTCGTTCAGTGAGGCATGGGAGAGGTTCAATGAATTACAGCGGAAGTGTCCTCACCATGGCATTGAAGATTGGAGTTTACTGCAAATTTTTTACTATACATTATCAGATAATACTAAAATGACTGTGGATGCTGCTGCAGGAGGAGCTCTTATGAGCAAAACACCAGATGCTGCCTTCAGACTGCTAGAGGAGATGGCACTGAATCACAATCAATGGACTGCTGAGAGAGGAGTACATCACAAGCCTTCTCAAGGTAAGGGTGATGGTGATGAATGACGATCCTTAGCAGAGAAGGTAGACTTTTTGTGCAACCTGCTGAATGCCATAGGGAATTATAATCAAAGTAGACCTACTTTAGAATTATAATTCTATTCAACCTGCTTCTGTTTCTGCTATCACTTGTGAAATTTGTGGCAATGATGGTCATACTGTTGAATATTGTAGAATAATTGTTGATCAGGGTAATGAGCATGTGAATGCCATAGGGAATTATAATCAAAGTAGACCTAATGATCCCTATTCTAGTACATATAACCCTGGATGGAAAAATCACCCCAACCTTTCATGGAAAAACAATAACAATGTAGGGGGAAACACTGAGAATAAAGGATATCAAAGACAAAATCAGAACTTTAATCAAAATCAAAATCAGAATCCATGTTTGAAAAACTTATAGCCAGTCAAAATCAATTTATGTCTAATCAAAAACAAACCATGTAAAACCAAAATAGAAAATTTGTAGAGTTTATGTCTAGGTGTAAGATCCAAGGATCTTAAGTCCTGGTAAGTATTATTTTGATTTAAATAAAATCATTGACTGTGGATATTACGTTTAGGCCATATTAACAAGAAACGCATTAAGCGGTTGCATGATCATGGACTGCTGGGATCATTCTCCTATGAGGAGATTGATACATGCAAAGCTTGTTTAATGGG
>JANTFE010000307.1:0-10169 GCA_027562315.1 Costus pulverulentus | reverse complement strand
CTACTTGACTTAGATATTTATATATCATTCTGGCATTGTCATTATCATTGTTTGTCTACATCTGCGATTATGTACGTACATGATAATGTCCCTGGAGATAGATTAGATCTGTGCTCAAATGATTGTCCACAATCGATGTACCTGAGTGGATATGGGATAGCTCTGGTACTTATGAGAATGGTATATGGGCTGGTTAGGCACAAGGTGCTAACACAGACATATGAGTATATCTGTGGTGGATATACTGGATAGACCTGCTGTGAAGCAATGACTTAGTGTCATGAGTTATCCTCACAAGTGATAGGAGATGCATTGATCCCTTGACTTGCGGTCATTGACCATTCTATATGGTTAGGGATATGCTTTGATACAACCTAACACCTTGTTGTAGTTGGGAGGAAATAACGGTTGTCATTAAGCATATCACGACCCATATGAGAAGGTCAATGGACAGACAGAGGATTTGCCCTTTCTTGAGGGAAGTTTGATATCCATGGAGCTTCTCTATGTTTCTATGACTAAAAGTGTATGGCCATACCCAGGTGAGAACCTGATTTAGTCAGAGCCATGTGATTGGGTGAATACAAGTGATGACACACTTGTCCAATTGAATATCAGTTCAGCAAAAAGACTGTAATGCATCTGTACCTAGTTGCGATGATGGGGATGTCGATGTCGATATCCATTCCGATGACTTGGGTAGCAGCGATGCACTGCTAGGTGTCACTCACTGCTTGTGGTGACCTTAGGTCAGCAATGCCAACATCAGAGGAACCTACAGGGTCACACACCAAGATACTCGAGTATTGTTGAATATGACTTGCACGAGGCCATGAAAAACCCTTCAAATTATGAGTATTGTTGTAGTATACATGATGTAGATGACATTATCTATAATCTTAATGATTTGTTTGTTGAAACTTCTGAGTATGATTCTAATTCTATTCTTAAGGACGGAACCAATTCTGAAATTAATGAATTTCTAGACTGCAACACTTGTGATGAAAAAGAAAAGACTCGAAAAATAGAACTTTAGGCTCTACCTAATAATTTTCGTTATGAGTTTCTTGGTCCTAATTCTACTTATCCTATGATTATTGATGCACAGCTTGGGAAACGAGAAACGGAGTTGCTTCTCAAAGAATTAAGGATTCGTAGAAAGGTAATTGGGTACTCAATTGATGACTTGAAAGGAATTAACCCTTCATTTTGTATACACAGGATCTTGATAAAAGAAGAGCGCAAGCCACATGTAGGTTTCCAAAGAAGACTGAACCCCTCATTGAAAGAAATTGTAAAAAAGGAAGTTCTGAAATTACTTGATGCATGTATTATCTATCCTATCTCTGATAGCAAATGGGTAAGTCATGTACATTGTGTTCCTATGAAAGGAGGGGTAACTGTCATGAAAAACAAAGACAATGAATTGATTCCTGTTAAAACTGTTACTAGTTGGCGCATGTGCATAGACTATAGAAAATTGAACGCTGCCACTAGGAAAGACCATTTTCCTTTACCTTTTTATTAATCAGATGGTTGAAAGACTAGCAAACCATTCCCACTTTTGCTTCTTAGATGGATATTCTGGTTTTTTCCAAATTCCTATACATCCTGATGATCAAGAGAAAACCACTTTCACTTGCCCCTATGGAACTTTTGCATATAGGAGAATGCCTTTTGGTTTATGTAATGCACTCGCTACTTTTTAGAGATGCATAATAGCTATTTTTTCTGATTTTATTGACTTTATAGATGTATTTATGGATGATTTCTCAGTATATGGTTCCTCCTTTGATATTTGTTTGGCTAACTTATCTCGGGTTTTATAGAGGTGTGAAGAAACTAACCTTGTGCTTAATTGGGAAAAATGTCATTTCATGGTTAAGCAAGGGATAGTTTTGGGACACTTAATTTCAGAAAGAGGAATTGAAGTGAACAAAGCCAAAGTTGAGGTGATAGACAAATTGGAGCCGCCCACCACAGTGAAGGAGGTCCAAAGCTTTCTTAGACATGCAGGGTTCTACCGGTGATTCATCAAGGACTTCCCTAAACTTGCTAGACCTCTCACACATTTACTTTGTAAAGATGTTAAATTTTCTTTTGATGAGGATTGTTTATCTGCTTTTCAGGAATTGAAGAAAGCTTTGGCTTCAGTACCCATCATTCAGCCCCCGGATTGGGACTTGCCTTTTGAGCTCATGTGTGATGCCAATGATTATGCAGTAGGAGCAGTATTGGGATAGAGAAAAGATAAAAAACCTTATGTTATTCACTATGCCAGCAGGACTTTGAATGAGACACAGAAGAATTACACTACCACTGAAAAGGAATTATTGGCTATAGTATTTGCTTTTGATAAATTTAGATCATATTTGATTAACTCCAAGGTGGTAGTGTATACTGATCATGCTGTAAGTTACTTAATGCAGAAAAAGGATAGTAAACTGCGTTTGCTCAGATGGATTCTGCTTTTACAAGAATTTTATTTGGAAATTAAAGACAAAAAAGGATCAGAGAATTTTGTTGCAGATCATCTTTCAAGGATTATGGTGAACACTAAAGAAAATGATGTAATTAATAATTCCTTCCCTAAAGAACAACTAATGACCATCGAACAAATCAGAGCCCCTTGGTATGCTGATGTTGTGAATTACCTTGTAGCTAATGTTTGTTCCTCCTGATTTGAATTACCAAAGAAGGAAGAGATTCTTGGCTAAGGTAAAACACTATTTTGGGATGAGCCTTATGTGTTTAGAAGAGGTGCAGATGGTATTTTTAGGAGATGTGTGCCTGAGGAGGAGATTACAGATATATTGTTTCAATGCCATAGATCTTCTTATGGTGGGCATGCCAGTGCTGAGAAAACTGCCTTCAAAGTGTTGCAATCAGGATTTTATTGGCCGACAATTTTTAAAAATGCTAGAAAATTTATTTTATCTTGTGAGAGATATCAGAGGACAGGGAACATTAACAAAAGACATGAGATGCTACTATCCAATATTCTTGAGGTTGAGATATTTGATGTTTGGGGAATTGACTTTATGGGACCTTTTCCATCTTCTGGAGGCAACAAATATATTCTTGTAGCAGTAGATTATGTTTTGAAATGGGTTAAAGCTATTGCATCCCCAACCAATGATTCCAGAGTTGTTGTCAAATTATTCAAAAAAAATTATCTTTCCAAGGTTTGGGACACCACGAGTTTGTAATTAGTGATGGAAGCTCACACTTCATAGAACACAAGTTCTCAGCTTTACTTAGAAAGTATGGAGTAAATCTTAGAGTAGCTACACCTTATCATCCACAAACAAGTGGACAGGTTGAGATATCAAATAGAAAAATAAAAGGGATTTTGGAAAAGATAGTTTCACGCACAAGGAAAGATTGGGCATTCAAACTTGATGATGCACTGTGAGCATACCGGACAGCTTTCAAAACACCAATTGGTATGTCTCCTTTTCAATTAGTTTATGGTAAGTCTTGCCATCTACCTGTAGAACTCGAGCATAAGGCGTTCTAGGCAATCAAGTCATTAAACTTTGACTTAAAGAACGCGGGTAAAAAACGGAGGTTACAATTGAACGAGCTAGATGAGATTAGACTCTCGGCCTATGAAAATGCAAGAATTTACAAGGAGAGAACTAAGAGATGGCATTATCGGTATTTTTTTAGAAAAGATTTCCAACTAGGTGACTTTGTTCTTTTGTTCAATTCTAGATTAAGACTTTTTCCTGATAAACTCAAGTCTCGTTGGTCGGGGCCTTTTCAGGTGAAGAAAATTTATCCCTACGGAGCTGTGGACATATGGAGTGAAGATACGAGAGAATTTAAAGTTAATGGTCAAAGATTGAAACACTACTATCAAGAAGAACTGATTGAAGAAAAGGAGAGCTTTTACCTGGATGAACCAAGATCAAATCTGAGTGCAGAAGGGTTAAGCTGATGACCTTTAAATTAGCGGTTCTTGGGAGGCAACCCAAGCTTTGTAACCTTTATCTATTTCCTTCTATTTAATTTTTACTTAGGACTATTTTTTTTTCTTTTATTTTTTGTAGGTAAAACAAGAATTTGGTGCAAAATATGGCACGGCCGTAAACCATATTATGGCACTGTAATTGTCGCCCTCTTTCGACCAGAGAGTTGTGATGAAATTACGGCACTACCGTAAGTGATTATACAGTACCATATTTTGTGGCAGAAATCGACCCGAGAGCTTCATCGTTTCTACGGCACCATCGTAACATTTTACACAGCCATATTTTCGCGAGACTTTCCGATGAAAGTTTCTGAAACTTACCCAAAATTACGGTAGCGTTGTAATATATTTTACGGTACCATATTATTAAAAAATTAATAATAATATTTTAAGAAAGAGAAGAAAAAGAGAGTGCATTGATGCTGACTACTCTCATGGGAGTACAAAAGATATCAGACCAAACGATGATGAAGAGAGTCTTGTGAGTACCCACCCCCTTGCTCCTTTACATGAAAATTTCATAAAAATGAATGAATCAATAAACTATTGTGCCCTCCAGTGCTATACTTTAATTGAATGTATATATTAGTTCATATGAGGAATTATTGAATACATATGATTGACTTTATATCATGGTGTGATTTTGTCCTTAAAGAATTTCATTGATGAATATTTTCCTTGATGATAAGTAAATCAATATTCATGATTAGAGAAAAACCCTATCATGTTATATTTATTTCTTCAATGCATATCTATTTTAGAAATTTGACATTGGTTGATGCATGAAATTTTAGGTAGATATATTATTTGAAGAATGAAATCTAAAAGTCAAACTATCCTTTTGAATAAAATGAGTATATGAGTATGATTTGAGAATTGAGATCAATTGATCAACCTAGTAGATGTTTAGTCTATTTCTGCTATTTGTTGGGAAATGAGAATCCAAGATCCATAAAAATAGTGAGAGACTCCCCTACTTGGCACTATGTAAAATTGATAGTGGTACCTAAGACATGGGTTGAAGTCTATACCTAAAAGATAATGAGAGAGAAAAAGAATAAGACTCCTTTACTTGGCACTATGTAAAATTGATAGTGGTACCGAAGAAAAGAGTTGAAGTCAAAATAAAAAGTGTGTATCTAAGTGGGTACATGCCATCTATGTAAAAACAACAAAATACATGAAAAAAATAAAAATTATGTGTGGAAAAAAAATCTTGGAAACCTAATTCCTGTAAACAAAAGCATGATAGATTTGAACTGAAATTGGGTGAAGTCTTGAGATTGAATGTTCTATTTGTTATACAAGTTGCAAAGTTTTATTTGATTGAGATGTAGATATAGAGGGTTGAGTTCTAAGAATGATATGTTTATTTGAAGTTTTGTGAAACAATTAATGGAATTTTTCAATGATGATTGTATTTTAGAAATTTATTGAGCATGAAAAGATTTATCTTTTAATCAATTTTTTATTTTTGCTTGAAGACAATCAAAGTTTGAGCCTTATGTATTTTGATGACACCAAACTATGTAGTATATTATGTATCATTTTATATATCTTTTCATGCTAAATTGAAGATCTATTGCTTATTTTTATACTAAATTTATCAAATATTGCAAAATCTATTTCTATTTTAGTTTTTCATGATTTTCAGGCAAAAAGACACTATTTTAAGGCATTTTCAAGCAAAATCAAAGACATGAAAGAGTTACCATCATCAAGAGGAGATTATTTGATAAATTTCACACACATCGGAGCAACCAACCAAAATACGATACTGACGTATTCTATATTACGGTACCGTATTTTCATACGATACCGTAATATCATAGCACTGCCGTAAATTAGTGGACTTTCCGACGATAAGGTTTAATGAAAAATACGGCACTAACGTAAGAAATTACATGGGACGTATTTTGAAGCGCATTCAGGACAGAGAAAATTACTAAAATTATGGCACTGCCGTAAACTTTGACACGGGCTGTATTTTCCAGACGATTTTGACTATATAGTTCAGCCGATTTTATGGCAGTGCCATAAACCATTTAATAGTGCCGTATTTTCCAGACAACATCAAAACAGAGAACGTGAGCGATTTTACGGCACTGCCGTGAAATATTACACTGTCGTATTTCTGCTTTTGAACGCGACTCCGAGGTCAATTTTGAAGCCCGATTTTTGCGGAGAAGATTGCGGATGATCCAAGGCCTTAAACTCAAAACCGTAAAAAGGAAAAGAGGAGCTTTCGACGAGAGGATCACGAAGACACCAAAAGCCCCAATTTTCATCAACTGTACAGGGAGAAATCAAGTTACACGCCACCGCCTAGGGTTCCACCACTGCAACAAATCCAAAGCATCTCCGGCCGTGAAATTCATACTAAAGCTTCGCCTAGAGGAGGTGAAATCAAAGAAAAAGGAGGCACCGCTACTGTTCATCACCCTCCTTTGCCAATTACGGCTATGTTTAATTTCACTGCCATGGTTTATTTTCCTAAAATCTCTTTTCCTTTGATTTTTGATCTTCTGAAATAATGGAATATTGTATTTTCTTCACCATGCTAGCTTAAACACTCTTTGGGACATGGGGGAGTAATTCCCTTTGATTTTCTTAATGACTAGATACTTTTTGCTTTCATCATGATTATTCTATTTTGATAATTTTACCTATGCGATTATTACTCTAAGATTCTCCTAAGTTTACTTTTTGTCATCATAATTTAGAGTTTTCGCAATAAGGACCGAAAGGTGATTTGATTGAGAACTTGGAACCCTCAAATTGATTAATAGGAACTCACCGTAAGAAATTAGGTTAAGTTCTTATTTCTTTATTTTAGTAGTTTAAATTTCCATGATGATAATTATGAACCTAGGATTGAGTTATTGTGTCAAACATAGAGATCTTGCACAAAAGTGAGGATCGCAATGTTGGAGAACCATAGGTAGCACTTGTGTTGAGACTCGAATGCACGAAAGTGATCCTTGAGTTTCCACTTGAGGCGATCTACTTAGAACTCAGATGCACGAAACTGATCCTCAAGTTCTTTGTATGATAATTTACTTATCATTAGCTTGGGATAAATCTTGCACGAAAGCGAGGATTGGTCTTTGCATGGTTATCTGTACAAAAGTGAGTTAATCTCTTTACAAAGTAAATTATGCCTTTATCATAATATAATTCGATTGATGAATATCCTTATTTATCTAGTCATGAAAATTAAAGTGAACGAAACCCTAGTCCCAATTTCTCTCTGATTATAATTTCCCGTGTGTTTTCGATATTTACTTTGCTTTTATTCGATTGCCTATATAAGAAGAAATCAATTATTTGGTACTAGACAACATAGGTCTCCGTGGGTTCGATAGCTTTCTTTATTTCTTTGAGTATCCATGCACTTGCGGAGATAACAACAAGTGTGGTAACTCAACAAGTTTTTGGAGCCGTATCAGGGGGTGACAAGTCCCTGTGCGCCATACAATAAGTTTTGGCTGCGACTACAGAAATAATTTTTGTCTACCTACTCGTTGGGATACAACATCTATGGGGGGACAGGAAGACCTCAGTATGCAGGGCTATACTGATGTGTCATTCCAGTCTGACCCTGACGAGTCCAGATCACAGGCCAGCTATGTGTTCAAGATGAATGGAGGTGCAGTATGTTGGAAGAGGTTCAAGCAATCCACCCTACCTGATTCAACAACCGAGGCTGAGTATGTGGCCGCTTCTGAGACAACCAAAGAAGCTATTTGGATAAGGAAGTTCATTTCTGAACTTCAGGTGGTTACTAGTGCAATGGATCCCATTGAGCTCTACTGTGACAACAATGGGGCAATTGCATAAGCCAAGGAACCACGGTCTCATCAAAGGTCCAAAACATACTCAGGAGATTTCACCTGATCAGAGAGATCACTGACAGAGGTGATGTCAAAATTAGTAGAGTTGACATAGAGAACAATCTAGTAGACCCATTGACCATGGCTTTGGCATAGCAGAATCATGATGGTCATGCTAGAGATATGGGGTTGAGATTCCTCAACCTCTAGGTCTTAGTACAAGTGGGAGATTGTTGGTGTATATGCCCTAAGACCAAGTATTGGTCCATTATTGTACTACTTGACTTAGATATTTATATATCATTCTGGCATTGTCGATTATGTACTTACATGATAATGTCCCTGGAGACAGATTGGATCTGTGCTCAAATGATTGTCTGCAGTTGATGTACCTGAGTGGATATGGGACAACTCTGATACTTATGAGACTGGTATATGCGCTGATTAGGCACAAGGTGCTAATGCAGCCGTATGGGTATATCAGTCGTGGATATACTGGATAGATCCGCTGTGAGGCAATGACTTGGTGTCATGAGTTATCCTCACAAGTGACAGAAGATGCATTGATCCCTTGACTTGAGGTCATTGACCATTCTATATGGTTAGGGATATGCTTTGATACAACCTAACACCTCGCCGTAGTTGGGAGGAAGTAACGGTTGTTATTAAGCATGTCACGACCCATATGAGAAGGTGATGTAGGGTGGAGACACGAAATATGAACTAACTAAAGTCTATTTATTATTATTATTATTTTTTAATTTTTTTTAGAAACAACATATTCATGAAGCAGCCAGAATTCTAGGATTGCATAAAAGTATTATTTAAGAAAAGTAACTATAGGTTGCATTAGGATCAAATGAACCAAAATTCAAATAGATTGGACCCGCTTGTAGACGAAGACTTGTTCTTTCTGATAGATCCAACGATCAAAAGTTTAGTCCTGTCCGAGTGTGTTAGAAACCTGCAAAGAAAAGCTTAATTAGATTCATATTGCAAAGAGAAATAGGCTGCAGGAAACAGAGAGATTTGGAAGCAGGCTAGCATGCGCCGTTCAACGACGGCGGGGCTTGGATCACTCAAGAGCGGTGTTGGAGGCAAAGGGATGATGAGATGGTCTTGTCAGCGTCAGAGCTCGGCGAGGGGTTGTGGAGCGACGCAGCAAAATCGTGCCGCGGGTGGCTGGCAAGTCCGGGAACAAGGGATCTGGGTTCCTTGAATTCGTTCTTCGTCTGGTAGAGAGGAGGCGATGCAGACTGTGTTGCTTGTGGTTTGGAAGACGACCAAGAGATTGCAGGCGAGGCTGGAATCCTAGAGAGAACGCGAAGGCATTGGCATTCTGGCGGAGGTGGAGACGCGACTGTTCTGTAAGAACAGGGGACATGCGCGCGTGGAGCAGGGGTCGACGCCGGACGGCCAGTGGTGCTTGGATTTGGAACCTGCTACAACTGGGAGTTGCTATGGATGAGGCGAGCATGTGGCCTGATTTTTTGGGCAGACGGTGGCCGGTCGGAGGTGGACGACGGTGAAAGGCGGGAGTAGGGCAGAAACTGGGCGGTAACAAGGGAAGCTATACGGGTAGACAGAATTGCTCACCGTTTGTCCGATGGTGGATGAACTCAAAACCTGCTTCAACTGGAGGCTCTCAAGATGGAAGAGAGGTCGTCGCCGGAATTTGAGGTCGATTGGTGGCTGGAAAGAGGAGAACGGTGCTGCAAGGCGGAACTAGGGCGGTATGCAGGCGGAAACAGGGGATTCGAATGGACGTTCGATTCCAGCAATCCCAGCGACCGATGGTCGGATGCCGGCGGCTGGAGGTTCTTCAGGCGAAGGATACATGGAGGCTGAAGTTTTGTGGAGATCCGTCGGCCAGATCGTCGCCGGCAGCGAGGTGAATGGGAAGTTCAAGGCTGGATTCGGTGGGGAGCAGGGGAGTTTTGCGACAGCGGTGGAAGCTTGTTTAAACGAGGAAGAGGTTGAGAAGAGTGGCGTTCAGCTGGAGAAAAGGGAGAGGAGAGGTGCTCGGCACCTAGAGGAAGAGAGGGGAGAGTTGAGGTGACTCAAGCGCCGGAGGGGAGAAGGAGACATCCGATAGACGGAGGAAAACTATTTCCATTGATTTCAACAACTTTTTTCAACCTGGAATGTTCTACATAATATAGCCAAGCTGCCAACGGCTATGAAGTAAAATTTTGCATTGGAAATCTGAGAGAATCGAGTAATTCAACTGGTGGCAGGATTTGCTGCAGACGTTGCTGTTGGGAAACCCCGGGGACATTTTACAATTTTTCAGAGTTGTAAACATTCATACATTCATTGCACAGCGGAAGAATGTCCCCGAAACAGGCCCGTCCCAAAAA
>JANTFE010002984.1:40295-59231 GCA_027562315.1 Costus pulverulentus | reverse complement strand
AAACTCTGATTGTAAGTGAGATCTGGTCTGATCATGTTTGATTGATTAGGGCTTGAGATCGGTAAACTTCGATCGAGAGATTGGATGCTAGATCGGTGAGATCGAGAGTATCGATAGATGAACGGTTAGATCTTGAACCATTTGGTTTAATGAGATCTGAACCAATGTTGATTTGATTTGGTCTTTGAACCAAATGCATTGAACCGGTTCACTTATGTGAACGCTTGGTTCGAATGGGAGACGTTCGAAGGTAACGTGGGATTGAATGAGGACTTAGTGCTTTGTATTTTTAGAAAGGCGTTTTTCCTCCTTTGGTTAATTCCCAACGTTTTCGAATGTGGGGGTTACTCTCTCGCTCTCTCTCGCCGACTTGTTCTCTTGCGCTCGTCTTGGGTGATCTTCACGCCAAAGGAGAAGGTTCAATCAGCATAGAAGATTCATCTCTTCTCTTCCACACACAAAGGACACTTGGAGATCCTTGCTAGCACAAGGAGCGACAAGGAGTAGCCGACCACTCAACTTGTGTGCGTCATCTTTGGAGGAAAGTCATATCGCCTTCTTCTTCCAAGCCGCCATCCAAGTAATGGCTATGGTATGATTCCATCTAAGATCTATGCAATTTTAAGTTGATCATATATGATGCATGAATCCTAGGAAGCCCTAGTTTCCGCCCATGCAAAAGGTTTCATATGCGCATGTTTAGGGTTTTCCCCCTTTATTAGGGACTTTTCATGTGTCACCTAGCTTTCCCCTCATCTCCTCTAATCCCTCTCCATTAACTCTCCTGCTCCACTGCATTCATCCGCTCATCTCAGCCATTTTCCAGATTTTTGAAAGATTGTGAGCACGCCGCCGACGATCCGCCGGTCTGATCCTCACAAAACTTCGGGCATCACTCCTCCTCCCCAAGATGAAGCTCTAGCCGCGGGCATCCGCCAATCCTCCCGCCCGATCACCGGAATCGAACGTCCCTTCGAATCCCCTGTTCTCGCCAGCCTTCCGCCCTAGTGCCGTCTTCCAACACCGTTCTCCTCCGTCCGGCCACCATCCACTACGAAACTCCGGCCACGTCGTCACCACAACCTTATCAACTCCCAGTCGTAGCAGTTTCGGCATCCGTGCACTACCGGCCGTCCGGCGACGCACCCTGTTCTTCTTTCGCATTTCCCTTGTTTCCGCCAGTCTTCCGCCCCAGCTCCACCTTTCCTCGTCGCCCTCCTCCGACCCGCCACCATTCGACCTCAAACTCCGGCCACGTCGTCCCCACAACCATACCAACCTCCAGTTGTAGCAGGTCCGGCGAACGGCCACCACCCGACGAACGGCGGCCACCTCTGCTCCACACTCGCGTCTCCCCTGTTCTGCTGAACAGCGCGTCCCCGCCTCCGCCTGCGTTGCTACCCTCGCCTCGCCCCACCACTAGCCGTCGGTGTTCTGACGATACCGACGCCGCATCATCTCCTCCTTGCTTCCAAATCCTCCGACGAGCAATCCACGCTCGAGCGTCGATAAATGACGCAAACCTTGCGTTCCCTGTTTCTGATCTCCACGAATTTTCTGCTTCAACTTCTTGTTCGCTAATCTGACTATGTTTGTTTTCACAGGTACTTTAAGCAATCGGCGCCACCAAAATCTTGATCTTTGGCATCACGAGGAAGAACTCACTTTTCTCTACGAGAGGGACGAGTTGATCCAACTGAAGCTACAATGGATCAGTCCGAAAGACATGACAACTTCTCGTAGATGATATTTTTGTAGCACTGAAATCTATTTGCTATTTCCTGACTGCATTCTAAATTTTGATTTTTTTGAAATTAAAAAAATAATAATAATCGGACTTTAGTTAGTATCATATTTCGTGACTCCACCCTACATCACGGAGGAGGTGCCGGAAGAGCCTGCTCTAGGACATACAGCTTCTTCTCGAGCTTGAGGGCTATCCTCAAGTTCCGATGCTAGTTCATAAAGTTGGTTCCAACCAACTTATCCTTATCAAGGAGTGATCGCAGTGTCAATCCGCTATTGTTTGTTGCCATTGATCTACAACAATCAAGAAACAGCAGACTTAGTACTACTTCAAATCATTTAAACTGGACTTGTTTTAAATGATTATGGCTCACACTATTTTAATCGAATTGACAATCCACAAAGTCAATCGGGAAGTTTAAGACTTCCTAGTGAGATGAGATTCTTATTCCACATGAGGCTTCGCGTCCCACGAGGGTGGGATGAGATGCACAAAGTAACCCATGCTTCCTAAGGTGGGCACGCCGGCCGATTGCTCAAAGCAATTCCCTTTATTGAGACAGTCTAGGCATTTCATGTCCAGCGAGTCTGGATACAGCATGAAACCCTAACCTCTAAATGATGCCTCTAGAGTTTCATCATGTGCCCAGCAGATATGGAATTTTAGTCAAGTCCATTCCTAACTGTTATTGATGTAGCGTCTAATAGGAGGGAGGGTCCTTATGCCGTACTCTAGGGTTGTTACACGATGCACGTAAAATGGGAGAGGGTCGTGAGACGAGGGAAGAAGAAACACTTCGGAAAGTGCAGGAAAACCGATAGAAAACACGACGAAACAGTAGCGAATTCGAACGGGCAACACTAATGCGAATGAGAAGCAACGACACCCATCTATTTAACACAACACACTAACCTTGCAGCATTTTAAAAGCATTCCTTGCAGCTCTCTAATGCGTTTTAAGCTCAGCCACGCGGGGGTTCAGCTAGCCCGCCTTGAGGGCTGAAACAAACCAAAGAAACAAGAGAACCGACCATGCTCCGACGTGCGGACTGGCGTGGGTGAAGATGAAAGGGGAAAAACCAGTTTGTTATCAAAGCAAGAAGGAGAAAACAGGCGAACCTGACCCACCAGAAGGTGGGATTTACTTCAAAACGGAAGAGGAAACAACTTGGAATCGAAGAGACGTCTTCGACCCGAACAACGACGAAGGCGAGGCTCCAGCTCGTCTTCACACAATGCTGGCGACTTCTAAGCTCACTAGGAGAACTCTCTACACCAAAGAGGACTGAGAAGGAATGCTGGCCAACCCCTCTCTTTTATAAGATAAGGAGGGGGAACAAGACAAGGGGGCAACATCCTGACAAATTAACTACCAAAAAGTGGTCAAGTTGCCACATAAAATAAGAAAGTATAGAATCCTACCAACTACCAACTATTCCTACAAGGGGCGCAGGTCCTTGGTCCTTCAGCGTACGCGTCTTAGCGGAGATGGTTTTGACGCGCTCAAAGCACATCGCGATAAAACAGCAAAACTTTAAAGTTGTGGGCTGGGCTACCACCATCGCGGATCGATCTTGGACCGTGTTAGTAATGAGATTGAGTGGCCCACTTGGAGTTGGATCCTCAGGGGGTTGGCTTGGGATGCCCTTGGTCTGCGCTATGCCGGGGTGTATGGAAAGGGGACTAATGACTCCCAAGGAGCGATCCGGGGGCTTACTTTGGCGTTGGGATCATCGGATTTCCACGTTGTTGGGTTCCTTTGGGTCATCATTGGGTGGAGCAACATGGTAAGGAGGGCAATGCACGTCGAAGTGGGGTCATCGGGGCTGTAACGAGTCATCAGCGGCCAACATGGCCTGGCTGTGATAGCGAGCATGGCCGTGTTCAGAGTCGTCGTGATCCACAGAATCGAGCACGGCCTGCACGTGCTTGGAGTCACGCCCTTGTTTGGCGTCGTTGAGATCCACAGAGGTGGGCACAGCTTGACCGTGCTTGGAGTCACACCCGTGCTTGGCATCGTTGAAATCCACAGAGGTGGGCATGGCTTGCCCGTGCTTGGAGTCACGCCCGAGCTTGGCCTCGGCTAAATCCACAGAGGCGGGCACGACTTGCCTCTGTTTGGTGTCACACCCGTGCTTGGTGTCGTCAAAATCCATAGAGGTGGGCACGGCTTGCCCGTGCTTGGAGTCATGCCCGTGCTTGGCATTGTCGAAATCCATAGAGGTGATTACGGCTTGCCCGTGCTTGGAGTCATGCCCATGCTCGGCGTTCGCGTCTTCAGGCTAACGTGTCACGGCCGTGATGGGGTGCATGGCCTGGCCGTGTCGGGGTCTGGGGAACTCTGACTTGGGTGAAATTTCTATGGAAAATTCCTGGGGTCCTGGGGATCTCCCCAAGTATCTTTTGGAGGGGTTGGGCCGCCCTCAAGTGTGTTCATATGCCTGTTTGCTCCTGCATCAGCTTCCACTGTGTATTCTTATGAGTTCTCCTCCGGAGAACTAGGAGGCAGCGGGTCATCAGGGTCGGATGGCATTTCCAACAGACCATGGAAAGGGAGGATGTCCACCACGTTGAAGGTGGGGTGAATCCCCATGTCCTCAGGTAAGTCCTACTCGTAGGCGTTGGAGCCAATCCTGCGCACAACCGCATAGGGCCCCATATAGCGCGGCTGAAGCTTAAAATGTGCTATGCTCGATAGACTCTCGGGGTGGACACTCACCCTCACCAGCTCACTTACAAAAAAATGGCGTGTCCTATGATGCTCGTTGGCCTTCATTGCATTGTGAGTGTTGCCCAAAAAGATAGGACGCCGAACCTCATCATGCAAACTAGCGATGTGCTGGGCGAAGGAGTATGCATGCGGGGAGATGTGGGATGCCGTGGGGAGGTCATGCAGGTCTATAGGTTTACGCAGCTGGTGGCCCGTGACAATCTGGAAGGGACTAAGACCCGTAGACCTATTAGAAGCACTATTGTACGCGAACTCGGCCATGGGTAGGATGGAATCCCAAGACCTCGGATGGTCCCCGATGAGACAACGGAGAAGATTGCCCAAACTGCGGTTAACGACCTCGGTTTGCCCATTATTTTAGGGATGATAGGCCGTGGAAAATTTCAGAGTGGTGCCCAAGAGGGCCCATAGTGAGCGCCAGAAGTGGATCACAAAATGTGTGTCGTGGTCAGACATGATGGTGGAGGGAAGACCATGGAGACGCACAACCTCTCGGACAAAGAGATGGGCGACGTGAGAAGCATCCGCTGTGCACGAACAAGGGATAAAATGGCCCATCTTCGAAAATCAATCAACAACGATATAGATCGAGTCAAAACGGGAGGCGGTCCGAGGCAACCCAAGGATAAAGTCCATGCTTAGGTCGCGCCACGGGCCGCTGGCCACTGGCAAAGGGGTATAGAGACCCGTGTTCGAGGGGCGGGGTTTGGACAATTGGCACGTACCGCAATGGCACACAATGCGCTCAACATCCTTATGGAGGGAGGGCCAAAAGAGGCATTCCTCCGCTATTTCAAGGGTCTTGTCGCGGCCATGATGGCCAGCGACGCCACCCGCATGAAGCTTGAGCAAAAGATCATCTTGAAGTGAAGAACGGGGAATGCACAAGCGATTCCCGAAGAAGAGATAACCTTCGCACAAGTGGTAGGGGGAGTCAGGGTCGGTGGACTCGGTCAACATGGCGTAGATGGCGCCAAAATCAGAGCAAGTGGCGTACTTGTCTTTGACATGGTCAAAAGTATTGACGCGAGTGCGCATTACGCACAAGAGGGTTCGGACGCGACTTAGGGCATCTGCGACGACGTTCTCCCTGCCCGCCTTGTGGTCGATCATGAAGGAGTACTGTTGTAGGTACTCGATCCACTTGGCATGGCGGGCGCATAACTTCTTTTGGGCATTAAGGAAGGAAAGGGCCTGATGGTCACTATATAATACGAACTCGCGATGGAGGAGGTAATGCCTCCATTGCCGAAGGGACTGAACAATCGCGTAGAATTCCTTATCATACGTAGAATAATGCTGGCGAATAGCGTTCAATTTCACACTGAAGAAGGCCACGGGATGGCCCTCCTAACTAAGGGAGCCACCGATGCCAGAACCAGAAGCATCACACGTGACCTCGAAGACCTTCTAAAAGTCAGGGAGGCACAAAATAGGAGCGGTTGTTAGGGCGTCCTTAAGTGCATCAAAAGCTCGTTGAGTGGTAGGGGTCCACTCAAACTCGTCCTTAGAAAGGCGCTGGGTTAAGGGTGTAGCGATGGTGCTGAATCCACGGATGAACCGGCGGTAGAATCCTGCAAGGCCCAAGAAACTGTGAACCTCAGTCACGGTGCGAGGTTCGGGCCAATGCCGGATGGCCTCGACCTTCGCAGGGTCAACTGACAGCCCTTGGTCGGAGACGATATACCCAAGGAAATACACGCTGGTGGTTGGTGTTGGCACAGATTTGTATAGAGTTTCATGTGTCAATTTACTTATGGAATCATACTTATTTCACGGCTTTAAGCCTTGTAATTGCCTATATTTGGATACATTTATGGAATCTACACATGTTTCAGTATTGTTACGTTTTCTGGTCAAATTGGCCACATAGAGGGTAAATTCTGACACTTTGGTGACAGAAGAGCTCATCCTAACTCAAGATGATCCTAACCAGGAGTTTTCAGATTCATTGAAGCCTTTGTTGGAAATCATGACCGGGTCCCGATCAGAATCATGACCGTGATCGTCGCTAAGCCTGAAGCTGAAATCGACAAATCACGACCGGATCACGACCAAATTCTCGCCTGAGATCGCAGAACCGCCTGGTACGAAATCACCGTTTTCTCCCACGTTTCTTTGATCTGATCTAAGGGGAGGCTGAAGGGCACCTAGGACCTTTCTCCCCCATTGACGAAGGAGGCATGGAGCAGCTTTTAGGGGAGGTTTCCCTCACAAAATCATCATTTCGTGAGGTATGGGTGGTTGAACCATTGCAGGAAATGAAGGCTGGCATAAGACTTTCAGCTGAAGCGCTGCAGCGGCTGCAGCAACTTTTGTAGGACATGGGGACGAAGAGAAAGTCAACCAGGATGAGAGGAGGAGAAGGATAAAAGGTTTCCTCAGTTCCAAAGAAAAGGGGGGATTCGCACGAAGGAACAAGAGGGGTAGAAGAGAAGTGTCGCTGCCAAGGAGAAGAGAGCCACGCATCCATATTTCTTGAAGATCTTCCCCTGTGTGAGCATCTCAGAGCCAAGCTGTAAGAAAGACATAGATCTGCACTTGATTTGCTACCCTATTGTGTAAAAGCTTGCAAGATACCTCATGATCTTACGCTTTTATTGCAACTCCTGCGCAAACTTGTTGTTACGTTTAATGTTCATGTTTGAGAATATTGTTTATGTTGATACCATGAACATGCTAAGCTAAGCTCTTAATCAGGATGTGGGAGTAGTCCTTTTGATGTCGTACTAGCTTGGTAGTCTAGATTTGAATGTTATAATCCAACTCGATCCTATGTGTGTGCCTTGCCTACGCATCCCATCTTGGGTGCGCTTGAGCCTCTGCCTCTTGATCTGAGGTTTGTAAATTAGATAATCACAAGGAAACTCGCTGATTGTCTGTACTCAACCAAGGGGTAGTTAGGGTTTTAGACGTGTCGGGGAGACCACAAGTCCGACCGCGCGTTCGAACCATTCGATCGAGGGTTTTATCAAATTTGTTTGATCGCTTTGCCTACGTCTCCCGAAAGGGAGCGTTTGAGCCTGTATTTCCTCGTATGGGATTTGTAAGGCAGGAATTCTTGGGGGGAATCCACTTGATGAACTGCACTCTCCTTGTGTTAGCTCTTGGATCTTAAACGCATCTGGCAAACTTCTTGCGCACCGGTACGTTAGATTACAAGAACTCTATGCCAGCGTAGCGCGAAAGGGCACGCTTGAGCCAGAAGTTACGTGGGGGAGGTTTGTAAGCCAGGAATTCTCGTGGAGGACCTCTTTTGTCATCCTGTGCCCATCTTGGAAGTGCTAGGAGCTTAGGCGTATTGGGGAGAAGCATTTCCGACCAAGCGCCAGAACCTAATAGATTTGACCTATAGCAACCGACTGTAGGAGGGAGCAACTACCTAAGTGACAAGGAAGCTGAGTCCCTTGAACTAGAAAGGATAAAGGCATTAGAGTCTGGACTATTAGGTTGTAAGAAGTCAAGGCGATGAACCCACATCCTGATGTTTTATACTATTAAGACTCTCTCGTGCAAATTCCTCCATTTACATTTTTGTTTATTTAATTAGTTAACATTTAGACTTCGTTAATTTTGCATCGTCTAGCTAGCAAATTCGAGATCTGTCGGTATTTGTCCATCAGTCCCTGTGGGATCGATATTTTATTACTTCGATAGACCCGTGCACTTGCGGGTAACAGCTGCCTATATCGGTGGGGGCTATCAAGTTTTTGGCGCAGTTGCCGGGGACTAATTTTGGCAATATTGACTAGATTAAGGAATTATTAGACTAGACATTTTTAGTTTGTTAATATACTTTTTATTTCATTTTACACCTTTCTTGACTTAGCGAAACATCTATTTGTTAGAGTTTTAGTTTATGCGTAGAACTCCACGACCGGAACCTGCAACACCTTTTGATTCGGATATCGAAAGAACGTTCCGACGTCGTAGAAATATTCAGAAATATCAAATTAAGAAGAATTCACAAACAACAACCATGGACGGTAGCAAATCACTTTGAGACTTCGCTGCATCGAATGTTCAAGGACTGCATTCTAGCATTGCACGTCCACCAATAGAAGCGAACAATTTCGAGATAAAACCGTCACTTTTGTTAATGTTACAGCAAAACCAATTCGGTGGATTACCGACTAAAGATCCAAACATGCATTTATTTGTTTTTCTTGAATACTGTGACACTCTTAAAATGAACGGTGTAACCACTGACGCTCTGTGGCTACGACTTTTCTTTTTCACTTAGAGACAGGGCACAGGCTTGGTTACATTCATTACCATCTGGATCCATTACCACATGGGATCAACTCTCACATGCTTTTCTTGCAAAATACTTTCCTCCGAGCAAAATCGCGCAACTGAGAAACCAGATTACCAATTTCACTCAAAAAGAAGGTGAATCATTATATGAGGCGTGGGATCGCTTCAAGGAATTGCAGCAAATGTGTCCTCACCACGGCCTCGAGAAATGGGTACTAGTACATACATTTTATAATGGCTTGCTTTATAACACTCGTCTTACCGTTGATGCAGCCGCTGGAGGAGCTTTAATGAACAAGGCTATCGATGAAGCCTACAATTTGATAGATCAAATGATGCTCAACCACTACTAATGGTCAGGCGAAAGAGGTACTTCATCTCGACAAGCCGGTAAGTATGAACTTGACTCCCTTACTTCTCTAGCTGCAAAAGTAGACTCTTTATCTCACAAGCTAGATTCTATGAATATGCATCCTGCTGTATCTAACCTTGCCATATGTGAAATTTGTGGGATAGAAGGTCATCTTCCTGAAACTTGCCAGTTAAGAATTTTGACATCTCAAGATCCTCCACCCGCTCTAGTGAACGTTGTAGGAGACTTTAATGCGAGGGTCCCAAACAACCCCTATTCAAACACCTACAATCCTGGATTGAGGAATCATCCAAATTTTTCCTATAGAAACAACAATGCGACCCAACCATCAAACTATAGGCAACCTCCTGGTTTTCACCCGCCCAACACCGGGTTTCAGCCCAAACAATTTGAGCAGGCGTCACATTCAGGTACCAACACAACACCACAGGAGCAAACCTTCGAATAGCGATTCGATAACTTTATATCAACGCAAACGAAAGCCATAGATAGTATTCTGGAAGCAATCAAAGGCTTAACTACTCACCAGAAGATGTTAGAGAACCAAATAGCCGAACAGGCTAGTACATCAACTAGACCGCCGGGTAGATTGCCAGGACGGCCTGAAACAAATCCTAGGGAATATTGCAATGCCATTACCATGCGTAGTGGCAAGCAACTCGAGAAACTGAAAGTACCTAAAGATGACTGTTGTGAGGATGAAGCCAAGAGTCCTAAAACTGAGGAACCTGCTGCCATTGAACAGGGACCACAATTGAAAGAGACTGAACCTGTCTATGTTCCACCACCACCTTACAAACCGCCCATTCCATTTCCCTAGAGGTTGGCAAAAGCAAAACTCGATCATCAATTCGGTAAATTCTTGGAAGTTTTAAAGAAACTATATATCAACATATCATTTACCGATGCTTTATCACAAATGCCATCTTACGCTAAGTTTTGATAGGAAATATTATCTAATAAAAGGAAAATGGAAGAACACGTCATGGTGGCATTGACCGAGGAATGCAGGGCAATTATTCAAAATAAGCTGCCGCCAAAGCTGAAGGACCCTAGCAGCTTTACCATTCAGTGTTTAATCAGCAATAACCCATTTGACCGCGCTTTGTGCGATCTTGGTGCCAGCGTGAGTCTAATGCCACTCTCTCTTTGTAGTAAACTGGATATTGGAGATTTGAAGTCGACAAATGTTTCTTTGCAACTGGCCGACCATTCTGTACGACATCCGGTAGGAATTTTAGAGGACGTGCCAATAAAGGTCGGTAAATTTTATATTCCAGCCGATTTCATTGTGCTTGAGATGGAAGAAGACTCCAAGCTTCCTATTATATTGGGCAGACCATTTTTGGCAACTGCCGGAGCAGTAATCGATGTTAAAAATGGGAAGTTGACACTACGGATAGGTGAAGAAACAATAGAGTTTGATATAACTGAAAGCCTAAAGAAACCTCTTTTTGCAGATTCTTGCTTTAGCATCGGAGTCATGGACCCAGAGCTTTGTTCACCCCATGTTCATCAAAAAGATATTGACCCACTCGAGGCATGTCTGGTGAACGAGTATGACGACGAAGGAAAGGAGGAAGCACAGGCTTATGCTAGTATTCTTGACACAACCACCGAAATTGAGATGGGCACAGAAGAACTCGAGGAGTTACCAGAGCCTAAATCCGAGGTTCACGAACCACTTAACTTATAACTCAAATCCTTACCGAGCAACCTCAGGTATGAATTTTTGGGCGAGAATTCTGCTTATCCTGTTATAGTAGCTGCCCATCTGGACTCAAAACAGACAACCCTTCTTCTTGAAAAGCTTCAGAAATACAAAAAGGTAATCGGGTATACTTTAGATGATATAAAAGGCATTAATCCTTCTTTATGCATGCACAGGATACACCTCGAAGAGGACAGTAAACCATCTATCGAATACCAGAGGCGTTTGAACCCGAACTTAAAAGAAGTAGTTAAAAAAGAAATTCAGAAACTATTGGATGCTGGGGTCATATACCCTATTTTAGATAGCCAATGGGTAAGCCCAGTACACGTGGTACCAAAGAAAGGAGGATAACGGTAGTAAAGAATGAAGATGATGAATTGATCCTGCAAAGAACCGTTACGGGGTGGCGCATGTGTATTGACTATCGGAAACTGAATAAGGCCACCCGCAAAGATCATTTTCCTCTCCCTTTTATTGATTAAATGCTTGAAAGATTAGCTACTAATTCTTATTTTTGTTTCTTGGATGGCTACTCAGGATTTTTCCAAATACCGATACATCTAGACGACCAAGAGAAAACCACATTTACATGTCCTTTCGGCACTTTCGCTTATCGACGTATGCCATTAGGCTTGTGTAATGCACCAGCTACATTCCAGCGGTGCATGATGGCAATCTTCTCAGATTTCATTGAAGACATCATGGACGTCTTTATGGATGACTTTTCGGTATACGGGTCTAGTTTTGATTCTTGTTTATCTAATTTGACCCGTGTTTTGCAACGTTGTGAAGAGACGAACTTGGTGTAAAATTGGGAGAAATGCCATTTTATGGTAAAAGAAGGGATTGTGCTTGGTCATTTGATATCGGAGCGTGGTATCAAAGTCGATAAAGCAAAAATCAGTGTGATAGAGAGAATGCCGCCTCCAAACTCCGTTAGAGGAATCAGAAGTTTCGTGGGCCATGCAGGCTTTTATAGACGCTTTATTGAAAATTTTTCTAAAATTTTTAGACCTTTAACATCTTTGCTTGCTAAAGATGCTTCATTTGTTTTCGACCAAGACTGCATGGATGCGTTTCAACAATTGAAAAAGGCATTGATTTCCGCCCTGATAATACAACCTCCAGATTAGTCACTGCCTTTCGAAATCATGTGCGATGCGAGCGATTATGCGGTAGGAGCCGTGCTAGGACAGCGGAAGGATAACAGAACTCATGCCATTTACTATGTTAGCGAACGCTTGATGGAGCATAGAGCAACTACGCCACAACGGAAAAAGAACTCTTGGCTGTAGTTTTTGCGTTTGACAAGTTTTGATCATACTTAATTAACTCGCGTGTTATTGTTTATACAGATCATGCGGCAATTAGGTATCTCATGACAAAGAAGGATGCAAAACCGTGCCTAATCAGATGGATACTATTATTGCAAGAATTCGATATTCAGATCAAAGATAAGAAGGGAACTGAAAATCTAGTAGCGGACAACCACTCCTGAGAGCGACTCTGAAGAGGAGATAGATGACACGTTCTTAGACGAGAACCTAGTAGCTGCTACTACAACAAGAACACCCTGGTATGCTGATCTGGTAAATTTCTTGGCTGCCAGTATTATGCCTTCGAATTTAACGTACCAGCAGCGAAAGCGATTTTTGTCACGCGCAAAGTACTACTATTGGGACGATCCACTTTTGTTCAAGCGCTGTGCCAATTGTATTATTCGAAGATGCTTGCCTAAGGAAGAAATCTCAGATGTCCTGTTCCAGTGTCATTCATCTTCCTATGGAGGACACTACAACGGCAAGAAAACAGCATTTAAGGTTCTCCAATGTGGATTCTTTTGGCCAACCCTGTTTAAAGATGCAAGGGACTACGTACTATCCTGCGATCGCTGCCAAAGGACAGGAGGAATATCGCAAAGAAATGAGATGCCCCTTAATACCATTTTTGAGATCAAGATCTTTGACGTATGGGGCATCGACTTTATGGGACCGTTTCCACCCACCTGTGGTAACCGATTCATCTTAGTTAGAGTTGATTATGTTTCCAAATCGATCAAGACCCTAGCTGCCCCGACGAATGATTATAAGGTAGTTCACAGATTTTTCAAGAAGCTAATATTTCCACGATTTGGGACACCTCGTGTGGTAATCAGTGATGGCGGATCTCATTTTATTGAACGAAGGCTAGAACTACTTCTCAGAAAATATGGAATAATGCACAAGATAGCCACTGCTTACCATCCTCAGACTAGCGGACAAGTTGAAATATCAAACCGGGAGATAAAGAACATTCTTGAAAAAACCATATCACACACACGAACAGATTAGTCGCTCAAACTTGATGATGCTTTATGGGCATACCATACAACATTCAAAACTCCTATAGGTATGTCCCCATTCCAGTTGATATACGGTAAATCATGCCACTTTCCGGTTGAGATTGAGCACAAAGCCTATTGGGCAATTCGACGACTGAATTTTGATGGGAATCAGGCTAGGAGAGTTAGAAAACTTCAACTTAATGAGCTTAATGAATTTAGGCAAGAAGCCTATGAGAATGCCATGATTTATAAAGAACGCTCCAAAAGGTGGCATGATCGAAGGATTATGAAGAGAGAGTTTCGTGAAGGCGAATTGGTACTATTGTTTAACTCCAGGTTCAAACTTTTTCCTGGCAAGCTTCGAACCAAATGGACAGGACCGTATGTAGTACAAAATGTCTACCCTCATAGTGCTGTAGACATTTACCAAGAGTCAACCGATATATTCAAGGTTAACGGACAAAGACTTAAACACTATATCTCACATGAACCGATACCGAAAGGGACCATTCTAGTCCTCGCGGATGCTCCTTCACCGGAATAACACCGATGATGGTCAAGATGACGGACCATTAAACCAGCTCTTCTTGGGAGGCAACCCAAGCTTCTTACCTTAGCTAAATTCGTTTTTAGCATTTTTCTTTCATATTTTCATGTTTTGTGTTAGTTCAATTTAGCTTGCACATTTTGACGGGATCCTAGCTTCCTCTACTATAAGTTTGGATTTCATTTCCTAGTTTGCTCTAATGCATGGTTTTGATATCTTATATTGGTGGTAATCTTGCAGGATATACACATCAAACTCCAAAATACCGGCGCAGGATACCGATATTAGAGTAAGGTGTGAAGATCCTCAATGATAAGCACTCACGAGAAGGATGCAAGCTAAACTCGCGCCAATCAATTTTAATCCTTGGAATATTGAAAGCCTATACGTAGTCATGAGCTGATCTCATTTATCTTTGGCACTAGCGGTCGATTTTTATAAAAATTGAAAATGATATTTGGGCCCTGTTATGCCCTTTCCCTACTTGCATTAGTTATTGTGTTCCTGCCTATTTTGCTATGAATGCTGATGTTTTTACTTGATTTGGAATGACACAGGGATATCGCAAACTAATGCAGTGAGGGGAGGCATTTTCTGTCAGTTTCTCCAAAATCACGGGCGGGTCCCGACAAAAATCTCGACCGTGATTCTCACTCAACTCGAACATCAGAAAATTCGCCGAGAACATTACGGCAATGAAGACATTAGAGCCACGGCCGTAAGCAGTAAAAAAGGATTTCACAGGGAAATCATGACCGGGGAACGATGGAAGTCATGACCGAGATCTTTCCGAAAAGTTTTCAGACTATTATCCGTCGAAAGGTTCACGACAGACCCGTAACTAGAGGCACGGCCGTGAAATTCACGCACAATCGAACAGAGGACGATCAGGGGTGGGTCACGACAAAAATCACGGGCAAGATCTTTCAAAAGACAGAATGCTTACAAATTTGACGAGGACATCACGACTGCCCCATGGATGAAATTACCATTGTGAAGACAGGAATTCAAAGACGGTGGTAAAATCACGACCAGGCCCTGACAGGAATCTCGAGCGAGATTACCGAACTTGATGCCTTAACAGATCGCCTGGCCAGCCCGACTTGTTAAGCAACCCGTTAAGGGTTTTCACTTAAGCTGCTCGATCGGGATTTCCAAGTAGGGTTCCCGATTTTCCCCCTTTTCTGTACGACTCACGCAGCGACCCCACTATGTGCCCCAGCTGCTGTCGCCGCCGTTCGCCTCATCGCCGACCACCAACCCTTCGGCGACTGCTCCGATCATCTCCGGCGAGCTGTCATTCCAAGATTTCGCTCCTCATTTCGCCACAAGGTCTCCAGCAATCAGCTGCCAATTCTTCAGTGTCCGCCTCTCTGTTCACTGCTCGAGAAGCCATGCCGCCCCGCAAGAAGAACACTAGGAAGCGGCCGGCGGGAACCTCAAGCCCTCGACCGGCGGCGCCACCACAACAACAACCAGTGCCACCAGAAATCCAGATGATGGATAATCACCAGGCGGCAAGGTACCACCAAGTCCTTTCCAACCGCAGAATCGTTAATACTCGTTATATCGATCCACCCACGCTTGCTGCACTCAGAATCTTCGACGATTTACTTTGGGTGTTTCGACAATTTGGCTGGGGGCGATTTCTACAGTACGCTCATCCCACGTACATCCCTTTCACGCTTGAATTTCTGAGTTCGGTTGAATTGAAAGTCTCTGCACTAGACACGGATCCAGGGCTGCTATCCTTCAGATTGGCGAACACAGAGTATCTCCTTACCATTGCTGATCTTAATGACATCTTTGGGTTTCCTGCGTACGCTTCCAGGATCGGACCACCGAACTTCAATGAAGACATTTTCTGGAGGTGCATCTCCTCCATGTCCGCTTACTCTCCCCGCAATGCCAGAGCTTCAACGCTCTCCAACCCCTACATCCGCTATGCGCATAGGTTACTTGCGCATTCAATTTTCACGAGGGAAGGAGACAGAATTGATACGCCAACCGGAATTACTTTGCCTTTGGGGCCTCTTGCACCATTTCCAGATCAACGTCGGCTATCATCTCGCCCGGCAATTCATGCGTGTGGCTCATGCGCAGAAAGGACTTATCTGTATAGGCGGGATGATCACGAACATAGCTCTATCCCTGGGCCACAATCCTTATGGACAACCGGAGGTGGTGGGCAGCAGACGACTAGACCTTGAACACCTACTTTCTATGAAGATGATAGTCCGGCGAGGGGACATCTTCCACCTGACTTTTGCGGATACCACAGACACCATGCCATTGCCGAACACTGCGAGGATAGATATCAGGGATAGCGCCAACTGGCGCTTGCGGTCAGATCCAGCAGCACCAAAGGATCAGACCGCCCCCCTTGATGTCGACCCGAGTGCCTCCATCTATAGACAACCGAGAACTGCCACGTGCCCTTCTACGGAAGATTTGCTCCACTTGCTTCGCCAAGATCAGATCCACCAAGGGAAGCAGCTAGCGGCCCTCATGGATACGGTGAACTACATTGAAGTTTTCCTCCACAGCAACATGGCTCCACCACCACCGCGAGACGAGGATGAAGATGTCAACGACACCATCCATGTCTTTGATTGCTCTGAGCCAGCCGACGACGATGACGATGTTGACCCGGCTGAGTGCAGTGAGTAGGGCTGCACTCTAGTAAGTTCTCCCTCACCCCTTTTGATATATACCTATATTATATGCATCTGGATGATGCATCTTTTGCTTAGGGTGAGGGTACTTACACATTTTGATGGGTCGTCTTGACCTCTACTTCTTATGATATGATGTTGTACGAGGGTACTTTTTATGATTGTGACAGTAAACTTTTATGCTATGATGAACTGTCTTTTATGCTGTGCTGTTGTAAAAAACTTGCTAACCTGCTCCACTGCTGAACTTCAATGTGCTTCACTTTTATAATGCCCTGACTGCACATGTTTTGATGATAAAATGGTTGTATAAGAAATAGTATTTTAGCTTTCTGATGTTGTGTATATCGTTAGACTGATGCTGCTTGATGTGATGCTTTGATTGCTTTACCATGATTTTAAACCACAACTGCCGAACATGTGTAGAATGTGAGTAACATTTTTTATAACTTGCTTTCTTGAAGTCTTATCATCACACTATGTCATCTCTTAGACACTTTAACTTTGCAAAGACATCTATATTGTAGCACATTTATCACGCCCACACCCTTTTGCTACTCTTTCGACATAACTTTATGGATACATTTTGAAACCATGATTGATGGCTACTTCCCAAATACGCAAGGACCTAAGTCGTAGGTCCTAGCCAATTCTTTTTATTTATTACCTGATATTTTCTCATTTAAGATTGATACTTGTTCATTGACCTAATTTATGATTGATTTAGTCCCCCACACTGCATTTAGATAACATTCTTAATTGAACAACTAGTCACTCGATTCCCTATACACTAGAAACTTTGGGATTGAACTTTGATGAGCTTTGAGTCTAGGAAGACATCTACATCAACATGAGTACTATTTGCTTGAAAGATTATATACCAAACCACTCTACACACACACTTACCACCTTGGGAAACTCTTGGTGTTAGTTTTGGTACAAGCTCCTTTGGCTTGGCACCGCACAAAAGAGAGAAAGAAAGAAAAGAATGAAAAACAAGAAACAGTGGTACCTAGGTTGTGACTTGGCACTGCCCAATAAAAAGAAAGAAGAAGAAAAAGAAGTGTAGTGGTACCGAAGCCTTGGCTTGGCACTGCCGTCAAAAGAAAAGAAAATGAAGGAAAGAAGGGCAGTGGTACCAAAGTCGTAACTTGGCACTGAAATTCGAAAGAAGAGAAAGCGGTGCTACCGAAGCTTAGGCTTGGCGCTACAGCGAAGAAGAAAGAAAAGTGCGGTGGTACTGAAGCCATGAGTAAGACCTTTACTACCACTTTGGAATCTACCCTCTTGGTGCTTTTAAGTGTATCCGTGCCTCATGTGGAGGCACCTAGGACCTTTCTCCCCCATTGACGAAGGAGGCGTGGAGCAGCTTTTAGGGGAGGTTTCCCTCACGAAATCATCATTTCGTGAGATATGGGCGGCTGAACCTTTGTAGGAAATGAAGGCTGGCAGAAGACTTTCAGCTGAAGCGCTGCAGCAACTTTTGCACGACATGGGGAAGAAGAGAAAGTCAACCAGGATGAGAGGAGGAGAAGAATAAAAGGTTTCCTCAGTTCCAAAGAAAAGGGGGGATTCGCACGAAGGAACAAGAGGGGTAGAAGAGAAGTGTCGCTGCCAAGGAGAAGAGAGCCACACATCCATATTTCCTGAAGATCTTCCCCTGTGTGAGCATCTCAGAGCCAAGCTGTAAGAAAGACTTAGATCTGCACTTGATTTGCTACCCTATTGTCTAAAAGCTTCCAAGATACCTCATGATCTTACGCTTTTATTGCAACTCCTGTGCAAACTTGTTGTTACGTGTAATGTTCATGTTTGAGAATATTGTTTATGTTGATACCATGAACATGCTAAGCTAAGCTCCTAAGCAGGATGTGGGAGTAGCCCTTTTGATGCCTTACTAGCTTGGTAGTCTAGATTTGAATGTTATAATCCAACTCGATCCTATGTGCGCGCCTTGCCTGCGCATCCCATCCCACGCTTGATCCTCAGCCTCTTGATCTGAGGTTTGTAAATCAGATAATCACAGGGAAACTCGCTGATTATCTGTACTCAACCAAGGGGTAGTTAGGGTTTTAGATGTGTCGGGGAGACCACAAGTCCGACCGTGTGTCCGAAGCATTCGATCGAGGGTTTTATCAAATTTGTTTGGTCGCTTTGCCTACGTCTCCCGAAAGGGAGCGTTTGAGCCTGTATTTCCTCATGTGGGATTTGTAAGGCAGGAATTCTTGGGGGGAATCCACTTGACGAACTGCACTCTCCTTGTGTTAGCTCCTGGATCTTAAACGCATCTGGAAATCTTCTTGCATGCCGGTACGTTTGATTACAAGAACTCTATGCCTGTGTAGCCCGAAAGGGCACTCTTGAGCCAGAAGTTACGTGGGGGAGGTTTGTGTTGGTGTATATGCCCTATGACCTAGTTCTGGTCAACTTATGTACTACTTGACATTGATATTTATATATGATTCTGGCATTGTCATTATCATTGTCTGTCTACACCTGCGATTGTGTACTTACATGATAATGTCCCAGGAGACAGATTGGATCTGTGCTCAAATAATCATCCCCAGTC
>JANTFE010002984.1:10814-24372 GCA_027562315.1 Costus pulverulentus | reverse complement strand
TTGTCTGCACTAAAGTGAGATAATCCCTTTATGAAGTAAATTAGGTCTTTATCGTAGCAAGATTTGATTGACGAACCTTTTATATATCTAATCATTGAAGTTAAGGTGCATGAAACCCTAGTCCCATGTATCTCTCTTTGATTATCTCTTATTTTGCGGGCTTTCCTATTGTTTATTCGCATCATACTCGATTGCTTAGCTAGTGAGAATACAACTATTTGGTACTTAACACGTAGGTCTCTGTGGATCGATATTTTTATTACTTCGATAATTCCGTGCACTTGCGGAATCCTATCAAGGGCAAGGGATAGGGTCCTGCACTTCGCACACCATGAGCGTGTAGACGGTCTTGGCCGCATGAGCTTCCCGAACCAATGTGGGGGTATGCATGAGGGAGACCATGGGGGAAGGTGGCGGGGCAGGTGCCGAAGGTGTAATCAGGCCCTTGGAGATGGACGCACGAAGCTCCTTTGGCGGAGCTGGAATCAGGCAGATCTTCTACTCATCGTGGTCGAACACATATGTGTTCGACCAGCCATAGTGGACGACGTCTCTATCGTACAACCACAGGCGACCAAGGAGGACGTGGGCGACGTCCATAGTCGCAACGTCGACATTGGTGGGTGAACGGAAGGCTCGTGGTATCGACCCAGGCGATAGAGTAAGGTCTCGGGTGGGGTTCTAGGGTAAGGTTGAAACGCGTGACCGCGGTTCGAGAGACCACATTCAGGCTACTACCATCGTCAATGCCGATCATTGCACTTAATTTAAGTCGTGAAAATGCCCGAGCGCCTTTAGTCCTTGGTGGGCGCGGGCTGCACGAGGTTGCAACGAATGACAAGTGTGGACGGACCCGATTCTTCGCCACTAGTGTAACATTCCGCCTCAACAACGTGCTCAGCGGGGGTTATGGTGGCGACACGAGCTGGACCCGTGTCAGCTCGAGCGGGCCTCTTGGGACATTCATGCGACATGTGACCCGGCTGCAAATAGTTGTAGCAGGTAATACGGCCCGACGCTCCGACTGCTGGGGCCTTGCCCTTCTCCTCCCAAGTGGGCCGAGAAGGTGAAGCCTCAGGGGGTGGGCGTCGAAGGGGTTGAAGGGCTGGGGGCGTGGGTCGAGGGTAGGGACGAGGCTCCGGATGCTCAAGTCGCGGGTGGGGTTGCGAGGGACCGCCCGCATGAGGACACCTATGTGGGCCAAGGTCATTGTGCCTTGCATCGACTCGAAGGTCTTGCTCGATGTCTCGAGCACGCTGAAAAGTCTGGTCAAGGGTCTCCGATCCATAAGCGGGTAAGGCTCGGCAGATATCTGCACGGAGCCCATTCTTGAATTTCGACAAAACTAACTCGGGGTCCTCTTGCAAATTGCAACGGAGTTGCAACGTCTCGAAGGTGAGACGATACTCCTCGACAGTACCCGACCCTTGGTGTAGACTACTATACCGATCAAGAAGGCGCTACCTATACGAAGGGGGTATGTAACGCTTGCGAAGGCGATACTGCATCTCCGCCCACTCAGTGATCGGGGGATGAGCTTGCTGCGCATTTTGGCGCTCCACGTTTTCCCAATGCAAACGTGTAGGCCCCTCAAGTAAGGTTCGCACATACCGAACCCGTGAGTGCGGAGATCAATCGCTAAAGTCAAAATACCCGTCGACGGACGCGACCCAATCTAAGAACTGTGTGGGGTCAAGACCACCCGTGAATAGTGCAGGGGTGTTACGAATGTAACGACGGAAATCGTCGTCCACCTGAGGGCGCTCGATGCGGGTCAAGATTCACATAAGGCTCAATCTCAAAACATTCATAATCATAGGGGGATTTTTCTAAATCAATCATGCAGGGATCAATCCTCGCTTTCGTGCAAGATTTACCCCAACGCTAAAGATAAGTAAATCATCAATCAGAGAATTCAAAGATCACTTTCATGCATCCGAATTCTAAGTTAATTGCCTCAAGTGGAATCTCAAGGATCACTTTCGTGCATCTGAGACTCAACACAAGTTCTACCTATGGTTCTCCAACATTCTGATCCTCACTTTCGTGCAAGATCTCCACGTTTGACAACTCGACTCTATCCTAGATTCATATTATTAAATCATGGCAATAAGATAACTAAAATCAAATAATTAAGAACAAACCCAATTTCTTACGAAAAGCTCCTAACGTGCAATTTTAGGGTTCCAAGTTTTCAAGCAAATCACCTTTCGGTCCTTATTGCAAGAACTCTAAACATGAATAATAACATCAATCAATGGAGAATCAAAGACAAGACATTCACATAAGTAGAATTATCGTGGCAAAATTATCTTGACGAAATAAAAAGTATCTAATCATTAGAAATGATAGAGATTACACCCCATGTCCCAAAATATGTTTAAGCTAGCATGGAAAAAGAAATACAATCAACCGTAGTTTCAAAGTGGAAGAAATTGAAGAAGAAGAAGAAAACAACTTCACAACACGGCTGTAATATAAATTACAGCCGTATTTTCTGTGATGAACAGTGCTATTACCGCTGTTCCGTTGATTTCTCCTCCACCCGAACTCCTTTTGATTTGAAACTTCTGTGGTGTCTTTCTCTCCTCCAGGTGTAGCTTTTTCATGAAAATCAAGGCCTGTGGTGCCCTCTACACCTCTCGGCATGTGGCCAAACCTTAGATGCCTCTCTGTCGTGTGATACTAGATAAAATTCCCCCTTTCACTTTGTGTGTGTTTTCCTATTAAAGATGAGTCCGCAACAACTTTCAGATCTCAATTTAGAGCTCTGGATCAAAAGTTACGGTCTGCGCTTGTTTCGGACCCGTAAAAATCACGTTTTTGAATGTAATTACGGTACTGTCAAATATATTACGGTAGTGCCATATTTTCTGGGCAACTTTCTGGTCAAAAATAGCTCAAAATATGGTACCATAAAACATTTTACAGCCGTGCCATAATTTTAGCAATTTATTCTGTTCTGAATGCGCTCAAAAATACGGCAGTGTAATATTTCACGACAGTGCCATAAAATCGCTTGCGTTCTCTGGTCTGAAGTGTCTGGAAAATACCGCACCGTAATCTAGTTTATGGCACTGCCATAAATTCGGCTGAACTCTCTGTTCGGAAACTCCTCAAAATACGGCAGTGGCTCGGATTTTACGGTAGCGTATGAAAATACGGTACCGTAAAATAGGTTACGGCACTGCCGTAATTTGCTGAGTTGCTCCGTTTTGCCTGAAATTTCTTGGGTGATCTCCTCTTGATGATGGCAACTCTTCTATGTGTTTGATTTTGCTTGAAAACTCCTTGAAATAATGTCTTTTTACCTGAAAATCATGAAAAACCAAAATATAAGTAGACTTTGCAATATTTGATGAATTTAGCATGAAAACAAGTAAAAGATCCTCAATTTTAGCATGAAAAGATACATAAAATGATACAAAATATACTATATATTTTGGTATCATCAAATACATAAGGCTCAAACTTTGCTTGTCCTCAAGCAAAAATCAAAAATTGATTAAAAGAATAACCTTTTCATGCTCAATAAATTTCTAAAATACAATGATCAATGAAAAATTCCATCAATTGTTTCACAAAACTTCAAATAAATATATCATTCGTAGAATTCAACCCTCTAGATCCACAACTCAATCAAATAAAACTTTGCAACTTGTATAATAAATATAATTTTCAATCTCATGATTTCACCCAGTTTTCAGTTCAAATATATCATGCTTTTGTTTATAGGAATTAGGCTTCCAAGATCTTTTTCCACAGATAGTTTTTTTCCTCTCTTTTTTTTATTATTATTTTTGCGAAGATGGCATGCATCCACTTAGATACACACTTTTTATTTTTGACTTCAACTCTTATCTTCGGTACCACTATCAATTTTGCATAGTGCCAAGTAGAGGAGTCTTATTCTTTTTATCTCTCATTATTTTTCATTCATAGACTTCAACCCATGTCTTAGGTATCACTATCAATTTTACATAGTGCCAAGTAGGGGAGTCTCTCACTATTTTTGTGAATCATGGATTCATCCTTCCGAACAAATAGCAAAATAGACTAAACATCTACTAGGTTGATAAATTGATATCAATTCACAAATCATACTCATATGCTCATTTTATTTAAAGGAGTAGTTTCACCTTTAGATCTTATTCATCAAATAACACATCTACCCAAAATTTCATGCATCAACCAGTGTCAAATTTCAAAAATAGATATGCATTGAAGAAATAAATCTAACATGATAGGGTTTTTCTCTAATCACAAGTATAAATATTCACATCATCAAGGAAGACATTTTATCACTAGAAATTTTATCAATAAATCATGCCATCATATAGTAGAAAGTGGATCATATGCTTTCATTAATTTTAACAACAAATTTGAATAATATCATCATCAAAACAATGAGTTCCATATATCCATAAAATCATTTTAAAAGAGAAAACCAATAAGTAGTATAATTATGATAAAGTCAAAGATGCACTATAAGAAATAGTAATTAATAAGATAGTGCAAGTGATACTCACAAAACTATATAGATCATGCTCAATCATTGTCAGGCCAATGCAGCTGGGTCCAAAGATGTGCCCTTTGAAAATTTTCTGCAAAATTTAAGGTACATAAGGCTCAGATCAAAAACAGTCTTAAAATAATAATAATAATAATAGATATCATCAATGGTCCCAAAAGTGTGCTGGTGGAGCAGTATATGCAATAGATGATGGTGCCGACAGTAGAATAAGTAATCTCTAGTAGCCTGCTAGAGTCTATAGTCCTGGAGGTGAGATCGTTGGTTGGAGAGCGGTAAGAGATGATGCTGCATAGATGAAGAGATATCAGGGTCAATAATAAAGATCATGCTGCAAAAATAAATATAATCAATGGAAATAGAGGCAGCAAAAGGAGTAAGAGGCCGCTAGCAGTGCTCCGCAAGAGGTGGAAGACAGTTGCCCTTGAAGGTTTCAGGATCTGGAGGCAAAAGAATAACGAGTTGCAACCAAAATACCTAATAAGATAAAAAAATTCTAAAAAAAATAGAAAATCAATTTTTTTTAAAAAAAAAATTACGGCCGTAAAATAAATTACGGTAGTGCCGTATTTCCCAAATAATTCTCGGGACAGAAATATACAGGTAATACAGTACCGTAAAAATATTTATGGCACTACCGTATTTTCTAAAATCACACAAAAATATGGCTCAAAAATTACACAAAAATACGGTACCATAAAAAACATTACGGTAGCACCATAAAATAGGCTGAACTCTCTGGAAAACTTTTCGGCAAAAATACGATACCGTAGAAATAAATATGGTAGGGCCGTAAAAACCAAAAAAGTTTCTGATCATAAAATAGCCTAAAATACGGCCGTACTATAAAATACGGTAGTGCCATATTTTGCATAAAATTTGTTTTTACCTGCAAAAATAAAAGAAAAATTAGTTCTAAAAATAAAATAGCATAAAAGAAAATAAGCTAAATGGTAATGCATTGGTTGCCTCCCAAGAAGCGCTAAATTTTAGGTCATTAGCTTGACCAAAATTAAAACATCATGGTGAAGTAGGTGGATCAGTACCAAAGTAAATAGCATGTAATTTTCTGCATTTTCTTTGCCCTAAAAGTTTAGCCACTAATCCAAATATCTAGAATTTCATCAGAATCAAAGTGGCTATCTTAAACATGCAGAAATTAAAATTTTCAACTCTACTCAAAGGATATTCAATAATCTTCCTAAATTTATCAGTAAGTAAAATTATAAGTCCTTTCTTCAAATTTATATTTTCAATTGCAATAGAAATAGGACTTTGGTTGAAATAATCAAGCATTGGATCATCATAATAATAGTCTTTATGTCTCTCATTAGAATCCTCAATAAAACATAATTTTTCAAATAAGTCACAAGATTCAATAGTAGATATGGGTAAAACATCAGAGTGAGATTCATCAATTTTTGTAATTTTCAAATCATCTACAGGTTCTTCATGCATTTCATCAAACAATTTAGCAATTTCAAAATCATCATTAAGGTCAAGATGAGACTCTTCAAAAATATCACCAAAATCACAGTGGGGTTCATCAATGTCTATAATTTTCAAACCATCATTATGCTCATCAAAATCAAAATCATATGAAAAAGAATTAATAGAATCAGAGTTAACTACAAGAGATTTATCATTAATTTCAAAAATATCACCAAAATCACAGTGGGGTTTATCAATGTCTATAATTTTCAAACCATCATTATGCTCATCAAAATTAACCATAAATAAGTTTTCATCGAAATCAGAATTATCATTAAAGAGGTTTTTTCAATTTCAATTTCCCAAACCTTTTCCTCAAATAAATCATCAGAAGAATCAATTTTACAATTATCAAAATCAGGATGAGATTCATAAAAATCAGAATCAATTTTTCACTATCCTCAAAGCATGGCACAGAAACATGATCAGAGTAATCATCATAAAAAGAAGTTTGATTTTTCCAACTAGAATCATAATGATCATCTAGGTAACATGAAGAATTAGAATTTTTAGGCATTAAAAATTTGCAACCAGGAGTATAATGATCAGAAGACTTACAAATATTACATGTAACAAAATAAGAGTGTAATTTCGCTATTTCTGCAAGAGTCATCTGTGAATAATCATTATGCTCACCTTGTTGCATGTATACCTTACCTCTTTCAGAAGTCCATGAACTGTGATGAAAAAACATATTTATCAAATCTATCAAAAACAGAGAGATAATCCAACACCAATTAATAAAAATTAAATTTTTTTTAAAAAAATATCTAACAAAAATATAAAATCTAAAATACAAGTAAATTCATAAATTTTAGAAATTCTCAGTTCTGTCACAACTGTGAAAATCCAAAACCTGCAAAAAGAAAAAAAACAAAGTTAAATCTTAAACAAATAAAACCTAGTCTAGCAATGCTAACAACTATTTTGATATTAACAAAAGTAAGGTCCCCGGCAACGGCGCCAAAAACTTGATAAGTTTCCGCAAGTGCAGGAATTATCAAAGAAATAAAGAAAGATATCGAACCACAGAGACCTTATTGTTAAGTACCAAATAACTGCTTTCTTACTAGCTAAGCAAATCGAATATGATGCAATAATCAACGGAAAGAGTGTAAAGTAAATCAGAGAGATAAATATGAGACTAGGGTTTCATCCACCTTGATTTCAATGATTATATATAAATAAAAGATCGTCAGTCTAATTTTATCATGATAAAGACTTAATTTACTTCATAAAGGGATCATCTCACTTTCGTGCAGACAATCATGCAGGGATCAATCCTCGCTTTCGCGCAAGATTTACCCCAACGCTAAAGATAAGTAAATCATCAATCAGAGAATTCAAAGATCACTTTCGTGCATCCGAGACTCAACACAAGTTCTACCTATGGTTCTCCAACGTTCCGATCCTCACTTTCGTGGAAGATATCCACGTTTGATAAATCGACTCTATCCTAGATTCATATTATTAAATCATGGCAATAAGATCATTAAAATCAAATAATTAAGAACAAACCTAATTTCTTACGGAAAGCTCCTAACATGCAATTCTAGGGTTCCAAGTTCTCAAGCAAATCACCTTTCGGTCCTTATTGTGAGAACTCTAAACATGAATAATAACATCAATCTATGGAGAATCAAAGACAAGACATTCACATAAGTAGAATTATCGTGGCAAAATTATCTTGACGAAATAAAAAGTATATAATCATTAGAAATCAAAGGGATTACACCTCATGTCCCAAAATATGTTTAAGCTAGCATGGAAAAAGAAATACAATCAACCATAGTTTCAAAGTGGAAGAAATTGAAGAAGAAGAAGAAAACAACTTCACAACACAGCTGTAATATAAATTACAGCCGTATTTTTTGTGATGAACAGTGTTATCACCGCTGTTTCATTGATTTCTCCTCCACCAGAACTCCTTTTGATCTGAAACTTCTGTGGTGTCTTTCTCCTCTCCATGCAAAGCTTCTACATGAAAATCAAGGCCTGAGGTGCCCTCTATGCCTCTCAACATGAGGCAAAACTGTAGATGCCTCTCTGTCACTTGCTCCCTCGATATTGGATAAAAATTCCCCCTTTTTCTTTGTGTGTGTTCTCCTCTTAAAGATGAGTCTGTAGTAACTTTCAGATCTCAATTTGGAGCTCTAGATCAAAAGTTATGGTCCGCGCAGTTTTCGGACCTGTAAAAATCACGTTTTTTAGTGTAATTACGGTACCGTAAAATATATTACAGTAGTGCCATATTTTCTAGGCAACTTTCTGGTCAAAAATTGCTCAAAATATGGTACCATAAAATATTTTACGGCCGTGCCATAATTTTAGCAATTTATTATGTTCTGAATGCGCTCCAAAATACGGCAGTGTAATATTTCACGGCAGTGCCGTAAAATCGCTTGTGTTCTCTGGTCTGAAGTGTCTGGAAAATATAGCACTGTAATCTGGTTTACGACACTGCCATAAAATTGACTGAACTCTCTGTTCGGAAACTCCTCAAAATATGGCAGTGGCTCGGATTTTACGTTAGCGTATGAAAATACGGTACCGTAAAATAGGTTACGGCACTGCCGTAATTTGCTGAGTTGCTCCATTTTGCGTGAAATTTCTTGGGTGATCTCCTCTTGATGATGGTAACTCTTCTATGTGTTTGATTTTGCTTGAAAACTCCTTGAAATAATGTCTTTTTATCTGAAAATCATGAAAAACCAAAATAGAACTAGACTTTGCAATATTTGATGAATTTAGCATGAAAACAAGTAAAAGATTCTCAATTTTAGCATGAAAAGATACATAAAATGATACAAAATATACTATATATTTTGGTGTCATTACTCTACACCAAAGAGAACTGAGAAGGAATACTGGCCAACCCCTCTTTTTTATAAGATAAGGAGGGGGAACAAGACAAGGGGACAACATCCTAACAAACTAACTACCAAAAAGTGGTCAAGCTGCCACATAAAATAAGAAAGTATAGAATCCTACCAACTACCAACTATTCCTGCAAGGGACTCAGGTCCTTGGTCCTTCAGCGTACGCGTCTTAGCAGAGATGGTTTAGACGCGCTCCAAGCACCTCGCGATAAAATAGCAAAACTTTGAAGTCATGGGCTAGGCTACCACCTGTCGCTGCTCGATCTTGTGTCGTGTTACTAATGAGAGTGAGTGGCCCACTTGGAGTTGGATCCTCAGGGGGTTGGCTTGGGACGCCCTTGGGTTGCGCTATGCCGGTGTGTATGGAAAGGGGACTAATGACTCCCAAGAAGCGATCCGGGGGCTTACTTTGGCGTTGGGATCGTCATATTTCCACGTTGTTGGGTTCCTTTGGGTCATCATTTTGTGGAGCAACATGGTAGGGAAGGCGATGCACGTCGAAGTGGGGTCGTCGGGGCTGTAACGAGTCGTTAGGGGCGAACACGGCCTGGCCGTGATGGCGAGCAGGGCCGTGTTCAGAGTCTCCGTGAGCCACAGAATCGAGCACGGCTTGCCCATGCTTGGAGTCACGCCCATGTTTGGCGTCGTCGAGATCCACAGAGGCGGGCACGGCTTGCCCGTGCTTGGAGTCACGAACGTGCTTGGCGTCGTCGAAATCCACAAAGGTGGGCATGGCTTGCCCGTGCTTGGAGTCACGCCCGTGCTTGGCATCGTCGAAATCCACAAAGGCGGGCACAGCTTGCCCGTGCTTGGAGTCATGCCTGTGCTCAGCTTTCGCATCTTCAGGCGACTATGTCACGGCTGTGATGGGGCGCACGGCGTGGCCGTGTCGTGGTCTGGGAACTCTTACTTGGGTGAAATTTCCAGGGAAAATTTCTGGGGTCCTGGGGGTTCTCCCCAAGTATCTTTTGGAGGGGTTGGGCCGTCCTCAAGTGTGTTCATAGGCCCGTTTGCTCCTGCATCAGCTATGCCCAAGGCCAACGAGTTTCCTTGCGAAGGCGTGCCCGATTAAAATAGACTGGCGAAACCATTGCCACCACGCACTTTCTAAAGATAAGTGGGTGTGTCCCACGAGGGTGGGAAACAATTCACAACACCACTGATCGATAGCTTAGTGAGAGCTACGTGTTAGAAGGCTACTAGACATGATATTTATTTATGAGGGTTTTTGAGGTCTCATCAGTTTTATCTTATGTCTAACATTACAGGCATGCAATCCTATAGTGATAACATAACGATAAAATAGACATGCTTTAGCAGATATCGAAAGCAATAAATGAATGATGTGATCATAGCCTATTCAAGACATTGAACCAACCCATGCCAAAACGAGGTTCAACTCTTGACCTAGGACTTAAGCCCCAAAGACAACACCTAACCTAGCTGACCTCTAGCTCTATCTTCAAGGTTGGCTCCAAGGTCCTTCTCTCATGGTTTAGCACCCAAACCCTAGGGGTACACCCCCAACGTTCGGCCAATGCCATGGTCTTCCTCCAAGTGTGATGCGCCACCATGTAAGGGCCAAGAGACATAGCACACAAGCCCTAAAGCTCGGCCAAGTCAAACTTGCGCCACAAACCTTGTGCCATCAGTGAAGGGTGCTCGTTGCGCCACCAAGCAAGGTGCGCAAACAAGCATGCATGCGCCAATTCTTCAAGTGATATGCGCCACCCTAATCTTCATCTTAGTTAAAAGCAAAAAGAAAAGCGGCACGCAGGCCACACAAGAATGCATCACAGGCATGCAAAGGGGCTTGACTCATGATCACAACATTATGCACAAGTAAGGTATCTACACATGATGATTTCAAAGATCCTTTTGGCTGGCAATTTTGTCAGATCAAGAGACCCGGCCAGTCCGAAGACACAATGTCCGTCCTACTTGACAAAACCATGTGTGCCTTTGATCCTTAAATCATACAAGAAAAATAACCCAAAATCCAAAAGAGATTGAAAAGATGATAGAAATAAGAAACCCTAATTTTTCCTACTTAGAAAAATCATTCGCCATGTGATCATGCAATTTGTGAAAATTGAGATATGACATGTGAGCATGGAAAAGCATGAAATTACATCGTTCGAGTCTCGCAAGTCGCTCTGATACCACTGTTGGGAAACCTCGGGAATATTTTACAGATTTTTCAGATACAAATACAATGCACAGCGGAATAATATCCCCGAAACAGGCCGGTCCCAAAAACCTAGTGAAGATCGCATGCGAGGGAGTCAACATGATGAGATAGAATATACCTTAAAGCAAGATGAGGCCGATGTAGAGATAGGCGCCCAAGCGTGCGCCCTCTGCAGTCTCACACACACGGATGCCCCGAGTCCTCTTCTTCCACGCCCGGTGCTAGCCTCGGGAAGAAGATCAAAGCCTTAGTCCACTTTCTTCACAACTTGCGCCACCTCCAAGGTATATGCGCCAAGGATGAAGAAGGATGAAGGAGAGGGTAGCCGCCAAGCACCAAATTCCTTGCGCCAAGAGAAAAGGAAGATCAAGGCTTGCGGCTAGGGTTTGATGGAAGAGATCACTTGCGCCTCTTGCCCTTGCTCTCGCCTCTCTCTATGTTCTCATGCTTCCAAGGAGTAGAATGTCGGAGAGGGGGCATCTAGGGCCTCTTATATAGAGCAAGGGGCGGTTAGGGTTAGTGCTAGGCGCATAATGAAGCAACTTTGGCCTCCTTAACCCCATTATACCCCTTAGGAGCGAATGGGGTTGGATCTCCCCCCATTATACCCCTTAGGCGCCAATGGGGATGCTATTGGGCCTCATTGGGTAATGAGCAAGCCCAAACCTCATTGAATGGATTGATTAAGCAATTGGATCCAATCCAATGCAACCCAAATCCAAATGTGACCTAACCATGGTCAAATTCGGGTCAACCTACCAAAAATGAAGTCTTGCTCCAATAACATTCTTCCATCTCATCAGGCCCATCGGCGCTGATGAAATCTCCCAAATAGATCCGAGTTATCCAATAACTCGATCATAAGGCTTCCCGATCAATACGAGAACTCGAGTATCAAGGTTTGCGACCCTGTAGGTTCCTATGACGCCGGCAGTGCTGACGAAAGGTCACCACAAGCAGCGAGTGGCACCTAGCAGTGCATCGCTGCTACCCAGGTCATTGGAATGGATATCGACATCGATATCCCCATCATCGCAACTAGGTACAGATGCATTCCAGTCTCTTTGCCGAACTGATATCCGATTGGACAAGCAATCATGCCACCAAGTTTTCCATCTAGGGTTCCCGATTTTTTTTAGCCGCGTTCGTGCCTTGTGCAACCCCACTACTGTGCCCCACCAGTCGCCGTCGTCTACTTCACCGCCGACCACCAGCCCTCCGGCGACACTTCCGGTGACACCAGGAACTTCCGGCGAGCACTCATTCCAAGTTCCCAATCCTTATTTCGCCGCAAGCTCCTCTTTAATCAGCTGCTGATACTTCAGTGTCCTCTGTTCGCTGCTCAAGCAATCATGCCACCAAGAAAGAAGAACAATGGCAAGTATCCAACTAGAGCCACGAGCCCTCGACCGGCGGCGCCACCACAGCAACAACCTACACCACTGGAAATACAAATGCACGACAACCATCAAGCGGCAAGGTATCAAGTCCTATCTAACCGACGGATAATCAATACAAGGTACATAGACCCACCAGCATTAGCTGCTCTCGGCATCTTTGATGATCTGCTTTGGGTTTTCCGTCAATTTGGGTGGGGACGATTCTTGCAATATGCTCATCCCACCTACATCCCGTTCACCCTTGAATTTCTGAGCTCAGTGGAACTCAAGGTCTTGGCGTTGGATACAGACCCAGGCCTTCTCACGTTCCATTTGGCAAATACAGAGTATCGCCTCACAATTGCTGACATGAACGATATTTTTGGCTTCCCGACGTACGCTTCCAGAGTTGGGCCACCGAACTTCAACGAGGATATTTTTTGGAGGTGCATTTCCTCTATGAGCGCTTACTCACCCCGGAATGCCAGAGCCTCGACACTCTCCAACCCCTGCTGTTAGGGAATACCGGGTGTAATTTAAAATTTTTGCAGTCCCAGGACGCAGCGGAAGCATTACACCCGAAACATATTCCGGTCCCAAGGATCCATGTGAGAGAGAAGACACAAGGATGTGTTAGATATGTACCTCTTTTGCTTGTCTAGTTGCCGAAGCCATGTTTAAGACGATCAAGTGCTCGCCCTCTACAAGTATCCACGCGTCGACTCCATGATCGTTGCTCCCTTCCACGCTTGGTGCTAGCCTCGAGAAGAGAATCAAGCTGTCACCTCACTTGCGCCACCTTCAAGAGAACTTGCGCCAAGGAGGGGATAGGGAAGATGCCGCCAAGGACTTCCCTCTTCTTCTTTGCTTGCGCCACCTCCAAGGTGTGCCTATGGCCAAGGAACGATGATGGCTTGTGGTAAGAAGACGCCACCAAGCACAAAGAATCCTTGAGCCAAAGAAGAGAGGAAGAGGAACTACTTTCGGCTTCAAGGAAGAAGATTGCGCCAAGCCTATGTTGCTCTCGCCCTTTGCACTCCAAGTCTCTCCAAGAGATATGTCACCCCTCCAAGATGTTGTCCACTCG
>JANTFE010002967.1:0-26505 GCA_027562315.1 Costus pulverulentus | reverse complement strand
CTAATAGTTGATCATATGTTCATGCCATGCGATCTTCATGAAACCCTTGTTTTCGCCCATAAAAAATTTTATATGCGCCTGAGTTAGGGTTTCGCCCCCCTTTCAGCATCTGAGTCTCAACACAGGTTCTACCTAGGGTTGTCCAATAGACCGATCTTCACTTTCGTGCAAGATCTATCAATGTTTGACACAATAACTCAACCCTAGATTCATATTATCAAGCATGGCAATAAGACTACTAAAATTAAGAAATAAGATTATAGGGTTCCAAGTTCTCAAGCAAATCACCTTTCAGTCTCATTGTGAAAACTCTAAAACATGCATGACAGTAAAATCTAAGGAGAATTAAAGACAATTCATCACATAAGTAGAATTATCGCAACAAGGATTATCATGATGAAAATAACAGTTTATCTAATCATTAAAAATCAAGGGGATTACACCCCCATGTCCCAAAGTATGTTTAAGCGTGCATGGAAGAAGAGGTACAATAATCCATGGTGTAGGAAATCAAAACAGAGCTAGAGAATAAATTACGGTACGGCCGTAATCTGCGACGAACAGCGGTGGCGCACAGTGTTTTGTTGATTTGTCCTCCGATTGAACTCTTTTTGTTTTGAAACTTCTGGGGTGTCCTCCTCTCCTCCAAGCAAAGCCTATGCGTGAAAATCACGGCCTGAGGTGCCCTCTATGCCTCTCGGCGTGAGGCCAAACCCTAGATGCCTCTCTGTTGATTGCTTCCTTGATAGTGGATAAAAATTCATCCCTCCACTTCGTGCGTCTTCTCCTCTTTAAGACGAGTCTGTAGCAACTTTCAGATCTCAATGTGGAGGTTTAGATCAAACGTTATGGTCCACGTAAGATTCGGACTCGTAAAAATGACGTTTTTGACTTCAAATTACGGCCGTAATGGATATTACGGCAGTGCCGTAATTTGAACAGCGAGCTTTCGGATGAAAATCTTCCGGGATGATGGCACCGTAAAATACCTTATGGCCAAGCCGTAATGTCAGTAATCTCTCAGATGGAAAACTATCCCACATTACGGTACCGTAAATTCCGTTACGGTAGTACCGTAAACTTCATCAAATCTCTGCCCAGAATTACGCCCATATTATGGGCTGTAAAAATGTTTATGGCAGTGCCGTAATCTTCATGAAATCGTTGGTCAGAAAAATCTCAAAATACGGCACCATAAAGAGTGTTACGGGGGTACCGTAATTTTGATCTAAGTGTGCAGTCAAATTACGGTACCGTAAAAGTCATATTGGGGGTGCCGTAATTTGCTCTGAAGCTCTGATTCTTCTAAAATTTAACGTGTGATCCCCTCTTGACGTTGTGAATTCAATTATGCATCTGGTTTGCCCGAAAATCATCAAAAATAGAAAAGAGTGTAGATTCTGCAAATATTGATAAAAAAGGCATAAAAATAAGCAAAGTCTATGAATATGACAGAAAAACACTCATGAAATGACACAAAAATTACTATATATTTTGGTATCATTAGAGCCCATACCCACAGGTCCTCAACTTGAGTCTAGACTCTCTATGCCTGCTAAGGAACACATAGTTGACTTGTTTGAAAGTCAAACCACCCCTAAGTTGCCCATAGAGACCAATGTCGACTTACCTCAACTAAAGAGTGAAATAGAACCATCACAATTACCCTCAACTTTAGGACCCATACCCACAGGTTCCCAAGCCCAAAATTGCACTACTATAAGAGAACCAAAAATTGAACCCAAAACCATAGGTCTTCTTAAACCAGAGTTTGAACCTATGTTATAGCCTATTGAGCTTGACTTGGATTCTAAATGTCAACCATTAGGAACACCACTAGACTTACAAAATTTCTCCCAGGACCCTATGATCCTTGAATCTTTTCTTTTAGGTCCTTCTACTCACACTATTAAGCCACCATTAGAATCAACTTAACATGACATAATTGAAAACAAATTTGCTTTGTCCACATTTCAATATATTGAGCATATTGATTTCATTATCCCATACAACTTAGATGCTAGAATTCATTATTGCAAGTACACTAATGAAAATGGCCAAGAAAGGGAATTCAATGCAAGTAACTTTGATATATAGCCAGGACCATGGATATGGAACAACAAGATAAGATGCTCTGATGATAACACTTTGAAGATTCAGACCCATGGAGGACAACTGACTCTCGCCCCTCCAGAACTTCTCCACATACACAAGAACAATTCTTCGGGGAAGAATTTTTTTCACTCGAGGAGAATTGATGGGGGCAGTGACCATGAACCATGAAGTTACAAGTGGAGCATACAACTACCCTAGACGAAGGCTCGAAAGTTCATGAATAAGCTAGCAAAACTCACTCCTAAAGCTAGCTAAATAATTGGGAAAAACTACTTAAATCAATTCAAGATGATGGTCAAGATATTCAAGCTCAATAAGTGCCGCTTTCCACACATCAAGACTTGCATATGCGCCAACCCCATCCAACCATCCATATCTGCCAATCAAGGATCTCATCCAACGCTCATCAAGGGTTAAATATTCTCATAACGACTTGCATCAAATCTCCAACAACCTGCATCCACGCTAAAGGAAACAAGGCATGCGATTATTCTCAGCCAGCCAATTGCATATTTCGTCAACTGCCAACCAAGCGCATCTTCATCGTTGCAAATAAGGAACCCTCAACGTCTCCTTGCCATCTCTCTCGATCAGCCCACAAGGAAAGCTTCATGCTGCAACGTTTACCCTCGTTGAGCTCTCAAGGAATCTTCAATGTTCCTCCCAGCTGATGGAAAAAAGGAAAGCTCAACATTCCGCTGCTATCAACTCTTGCTATATGTATCGCATGCATCATTGTAATCGGTAGACTTGTTGAATGAACGAAATAGTTTTTTCTTCCAATGGAATCAGATGTTTCCTATCCTTTTCTACTCTGAGGTGCTTGTGCCACCTAGCTTTCCCCTCTTCTCCTCTTATCCTTCTAACTTTCCTGCTCTGATCCACTCTCGCGCACACTTCAGCCAACTTTTAGATTTCTGAATCTTTGTGAGCACGCCGCCGACGATCCGCCAGTCTGATCCTCACAAGATTTCGAACATCACTCTTCCTCTCCAATACGAGTCTTCAGCAGTCGACATCCACCAATCCTCCTGTCCGATCACCGAAATCAAACGTCTATTCGAATCCCCTATTCTCGCCAGCCTTCCGCCCTAGTTCCGTCTTCCAGCACCGTTCTTCTCCGACCAGCCACCAATCGCTCTCAAACTCTGGCCACCACTTTGCCATCATCAGAGGGACCTCCAACTATAACAGGTCCTGCGAAAGTGAACCACCGGACGAACGCCGGCCAACTCTGCTCTGCGCTCGTGTTTCCCCTGCTTCCGCCATGCTCCCGCCTCAGACCCGCCTTTCCTCGTCGTCCTTCTCCGACCCACCACCACTAGACCCGAAACTCTGGCCACGTCGTCATCACCACTACAGCAACCCCCAGTAGTAGCAGTATCGATGTCCGTGCACCACCGGACGAACGTCGACGATCCCTGCTCTCGACGCAACTTTCCTATGTTCCAAGTTTTCCTATTTTCTGTTTCTGAGTTCTATTAATTATAATCTGACTAAGTTTCTTCTCGCAGGTATCTTAAGCATTCGGTTAAGTAAAAGTCCAGAACTTTGACGTGATTACGAAGAACATATCTTGATCTATCATGTGGATAACTTGGTTCAATCCAACAGCGCATGGATCATTCTGAGACACAATGCATCTTTTCTTATCTGAATAACTTCTACAAATATTTTTATGTACTACTATGAGTATCACTTTTGTCGTAGGTAATTTAAGAAGTCGGGCAAAGAAAATGCTTCATTTTGTGCATGATTAGAAAGACCAAACCTTGTTCCATCATCCAAAACAATTGGGTCGAATCCAAGTCCAACCAATCCCTCTGGAGGCCATGACAACATTTGCATTCTGATAAAAATTCTGCACTGTTTCTATTGAATAATCTGACTTGCGATATTGTTGCAAATACCCTACATGTTTGACAACTCATGAATCTATATTTTTGGCACGGCTGAAAAGCAATAGTTTTATTCTACTATTCGGCATACTCGGTTTTAATTTTGGATATCTGAATTTTCCTACAAGGCATAGCTACTTTTCTTAAATCATATCTATTTGTAGCACTGAAATCTGGCTGCCTATTGTCTCTTTAGGTTTTAATTACTTATTTTTTTCTAGTTTTCTCATCACGTGTCTCCACCCCACATCAGAGGCCTCACCCTCTCGACCCACTTGGGAGGAGAAGGGCAAGGCCGTCGTGGTTGGGTTCTCTATTTGAGTGCCCAATTACAATTACTTGCAACCGGGCCAACTGTCACGTGATTGCCCCAAGAAGCCTGCGCTTGCGGACAAGGGCCCTGCACGCATCGCCACCATCACTCACGACCACACTGAGACTGAGCACGACGTCGAGGCCGAGTGCTACATGAGTGGTGAAGAGTTGGGTCATCCCACACTCGTGGTGTGCTGCAACCTTGTCCAGTCCTTGCCCTCCGAGGACTAGAGGCCCTTGAGCATTTTCACGACTTACATCAAGTGCAACGGGCACTCATGTAAGATCGTCATTGACGGGGGCAGTAGCTTGAACGTGGTCTGTCGGACCGCAATCACATGCTTCGGCCTTCCCCTTGAGCCCCACCCGAAGCCTTACTCCATCGCGTGGGTGGATACATCAAGCCTTCCGGTCACCCACCGATGTCAGGTTCCCATCGCTTTTGGGAACTATCGTGAGAAGGTATGGTGTGACATGGTGGCTATGGATGTCGCCCACGTCCTCCTTAGGCGTCCTTGGTTATATGATAGAGATGAGGTCCACTGTGGCTGGTCGAACACTTATGTGTTTGATGATAATAACCAGAAGCTTCGTTTGATTCCGGTTCCGCCCAAGGAGCTTTGTGTGTCCGCCTCCAAAGGCTTGATCACACCCACGGCACCTACCCCTTCGCGTCCTGCCATGGTCCCCCTCATGCGCACCCCTACGCTGGTTTGCGAGGCCCATGAGACCAAGGCCGTATACGCGTCCTGCAAGGACCTGGCACCCCCTGTTGAGGTGTCCGCTCTCCTTTCTAAGTTTAGCAATATCAGCCCCGAGGATCTGCCTCACGGCCTTCCCCCGGAGAGGGAAATCCAGCATGCGATTGACCTCATCCCGGGAGCACCCCTCCCTAATTTGCCCCATCATTGACTCGGCGACTCAACCACACAGAGCACGCTGAACTGTAGGGTCAGGTGGATGAACTCCTTACTAAGGGGTACATCAGCGACAGCCTCAGCCCTTGTGCCATTCCCGTGCTACTCATGCCCAAAAAGGATGGCTCGTTGCGCATGTGTATCGATAGCCGTGCTATTACTATGATCACCGTCAATTATAGGTTCCCTATACCTCGGCTTGACGACATGTTGGACTTGATTTCCGGTGCGTCTTGGTTCTCCAAGCTTGACCTGCATAGCGGGTATCTCCAGGTACAGATTCCCGAGGGCGATGAGTGGAAAACCATGTTTAAGACCAAGGACGGTCTCTACGAGTGGCTTGTTATGCTATTTGGGTTGTCCAATGCCCCATCCACATTCATGTGCTTGATGAGTCAAGTTCTCAAGCCCTACATGGGCATGTTTTTGGTCGTCTACTTCGACGACATCTTGATCTAGAGTCGGACCCGTGACGAGCACTTGGAGCATCTTCGGTCCACATTTGAACTCCTACGCAAAGAGCACCTTTTCCTTAACACGAAGAAGTGCGCCTTTTATGACCAACCGTGTGTATTTTCTTAGGTACATTGTGTCCAACCAAGGTCTGTCCATTGACCCTACTAAGGTTGAGGCCATCTGACATTGGCCCGAGCCTTGTACTGCATCGGAAGTCCATAGTTTTCTAGGTCTTGCGGGTTTCTACTGCCGATTCATCCGCAGGTTCAGCATGATTGCAACCCCTCTAACTCAGCGTCTTTCCAAGGAAGATTTTGAGTGGACCCCTGCCACTCAGCGTGCCTTCGACGCCCTTAAGGACACCTTGAACACAGCCCCTATCTTGCGACTCCCTAACTTTTCGAAAGTCTTCAAAGTCGCGTGCGATGCCTCCGGCACCCACATCGGCCATTCCCTTAGCTTGGAGGGCCATCCCGTGGCTTTCTTTAGTGAGAAATTGAACACTGTTCGACAGTGTTACTCGACCTACGACAAGGAATTCTATGCCATAGTCTAGTCGTTACGGCGATGGAGACACTACCTTCTTCACCGCGCGTTAATATTGTATAGCGACCACCAAGCCTTGTCCTCCCTGAATGCCTAGAAGAAATTGGGCGCCCACCATGCCAAATGGGTTGAGTACTTGCAACAGTACTCTTTCATGATTAATCACAAAGCGGGTAAGGAAAATGTCGTCGCGGATGCCCTGAGTCACGTCCGAACTCTCTTGTGTGTGATGCGCACTCATGTTAACACGTTTGACCATGAGAAGGAGTACCCTTCGTGTCCCGACTCTGGAGCCACTGATGTGTTGTATTTACACCACATTGTTGCCTATATTTTACTCTATATTTTAGGCTTAATTATACGATTTTGTGCTAATTTTTGTATTTTTACTTCACTTAGCATAGAATCTTCAATTTTCTCAGTTTTATTGAAAATACAGGTAAAAACACATGAAAATGATGGATTTCATGAGTTTTGAAGCCGCAGCTTGATTCCCAAGGAGATAACGAGTCTACACGTGAAATTTGGAGCGAAAAGGGTGAAAAAGTCGATATTCAAGGCTGTGGCCGTAATTTTGAAATTAGCCGTAATTTTGCATTCGAGAGGAGGCGAAAATCGGCTGAGTATGGGAATGTATAGAAACTTTCATGGGTGAAGCCGTGAATCCATCACGGTCCATGAAATTTTCTGTGTAAGAAAGAGCTGTACACTGATGACACCAAAATTCATAGTATATTTTGTGTCATTTCATGTGTCTTTTCGTGTCATATTTATGCTCTTTTGCTTGTTTTTAAGCTTTAATTGTCATATTTTGATGAATTTTGAAAGATTTGAGCGCACTAATGGATTCCAGACTTCAAAACAAAGCTACCCCTCAAATTTCAAGTCAAAACAAGGCAAATTGTATAAATACGACACTACCATATTTTCTGGACAAAACCTCACGGTATCGTATTTCTCAGCAATTTAAACCAGAAAGTCTCGGTGAGAATACGACATTGCCGTATATTCGGGTGACATTGTCGTGGTACCATATTTTCTGCCCAGAACTCACAGATGGAAAATACGGCACTGCTGTAATCAGAATACGGTACCGTATTTTTAAACCGGATTCATGACTTTTTTAGGCCGATTCTTGTGCGAGCCATAACATTTGATCCAGAAGTCTAAATTGAGATCTGAAAGAAGTGACGGACCCGTCTTTAAAAGGAGAAGACACACAAAGTGAAAGCGAAAATGTTTATCCAATATTGAGGGAGGAATCTACAGAAAGGTGCTTACTATTTGCCCTCACGCCGAGAGGCAAAGAGGCCACCTCAGGACGTGATGTTTACACTGAGGCTTCATCTGTAGTTGGAGAGCATACACCAGAAGTTTCAGAGCATTTGGAGTCCGATCGAGGGAGAAATCAACGAAATAGTGGCGCCACCACTGTTCATCGAGTTTCAAAGAAATTACGGTGCTGTATTTTTGATTACAACACCGTGTTCTATAATTTCTTCCCTTTTTCTTTGATTTCTGATCATCTAAACTATGGTGTATTATAATCTTTCCTCCATGCTAGCTTAGATCTTTTTATGGGACATGGGGAGTAATTTTCCTTGATTTGTAATGACTAGATAACTTTTATTTTGTCAGAATAGTTTTGTTATGATAATTCTACTTCTGTGATGTTTGTCTTTAACTCTCCATAGGTTTATATTTTCATGCATGTTTTAGAATTTTGTGAAATAGATCGAGAGGTTGATTGTGAAATTTGGAACCTTAGAAATCATCGAGTTTGGAACTTATCGTAAGAGATTAGGTTTGTTCTTTGAATTCTAATTTTTAGTGATTTTATTGCCATGTTGATAATTTGAATCTATGAGGAGTTATTGTGTTAGACTTGATTTGATGCTGCAAGAGATTGAGTATCGAGTCGTTAGAATACCTTAAGTAGAACCTGTGTTGAGTTTCAGGATGCACGAGAGTGATCCTTGAGATTCCACTAGAGATGTTTGACTTAGAATTCGGATGCACGAGAGTGATCCTCGAGTTCTTTGTTCAATGATTTACTTATTTTCAGCATTGGATAGATCTTGCACGAGAGTGAGGATTGGTCCTTTGTATGATTGTCTGTGAGAGAGCGAGATGATCCTTTTTATTAAGTAAATTATATCTTTGTCATATCAAAATTAGACTGGCAGCCTTTATTTCCTTCTAGTCATTGGAATTAAGGTCGATGAAACCCTAGTCCCAGTTTTTCCCTCTGATCATCCTTTAGCACACTTTTCTGCATATTTTACTTCATCATATTCGGTTTGCTTAGCTAGTGAGAAAACATCTATTTGGTACTTAACACGTAGGTCTCTGTGGTTCGATATTTTTATTACTTCGAAGTATCCGTGCACTTGCAGAGTACAACAAGTTTTTGGCACCGTTGCTGGGGACCTTAGTTTTGTTAATATCAAAATAGTTGTTAGTATTGCTAGAATAAGTTTTATTTATATTAGATTTAACTTTGTTTTCTGTTTTTGCAGGTTTTGGATTTTCACAGTTGTGACAGAACTGTGAATTCTTAAATTTGTAAATTTGCTTCTGTTTTATTCTTTTTAATTTTTCTATATTATGTCAAAAAAAAACTTTATTGGTATTGGATAATATTTCTGTTCTTGATAGATTTGAAAATATGTGTTTTAATCATAGCTCGTGGGTAACTGAAAGAGGTGAGGTATACATGCCACCAGGTAAGTCTCTTGTAGATCAGTTTAACTCTTTTATGCACTCTCTTTCTTCTCCTGTTAGATGTGATATTTGTGGATATTTTGATCATTGTTCCTCTGATTGCTCAATTTTAATTTCTCCATATTCCAATTCACCATGGCATCAAGATGATCACTATGATTCTAGATCTTTTTATGATGATTGCTCAAATTATACTTCTGAACCATGCTTTGAGGATACTAAAAAATCTAACTTAGAGATAATGTTTGAAAAGTTCATGAGTGCCCAAGCAAAACAAAATGAAGAAATGACAGAGAGTTTTAAACAAATCAATTCTTGCTTGGATGATGTTATTGCTCACAATAAAATGTTAGAAACCCAGATAGCACAACAAGATTGTTTATTTGAGTTTGATTTAGAAACTGAGAAAGTTGATTTAGAAAATTCCCCCATTGATTATGATTATTTTGAGATTGAGCCTTATGTGGACATTAATGCATCTCACTCTGATTTTGATAATTATGAAATTGATTCATTTGATAATGTATTATTGGAAAAGGTTGAGGAAATTGAAATTGAAAAACCCTCTTTTGATTAAATTGATGCTTTTGATGATATATCATTTATGGTTAAATATGATGAGTTTGAAAATTGTGTACCTCAATTTGATTATGATGATATTGTTGAAATTAATGATAAATCTTTTGTGGCTAACTCTGGTTCTATTAATGCTTTTGCTAACATTGATAAATCTCATGATTTTTCATATGATTCTGATTTTGACTCTTCTGATGATGAATTATTTGTGGGGAGGCATGAGGAAATTGATTTTGAAGAGTCTCATCTTGATTTTGTTGATAATTTTGATATTAAAAAATTATTTGATGATGAATATGAGGAAATTGAAAAAGATTTGAAAAATACAAACACTGATGAATCTCGCTATGTTTTGCCCATATCTTTTGCTGAATCTTTTGATTTATTTGAAAATTCATGCTTAATTGAGGAATCTAATGAAAGACATAAAACTTATTTTGATGATCCAATGCTTATATCTTGTGATCAAAGTCCTATTGCAATTGAAAATATAAATTTGAAGAAAGGACTAATGATTTTGCTCACTGACAAACATAGGAAAATCATTGAAAATTTTGATTTTGATTTCTACATATTTAAGAAAGCCACTTTGATTGTGATTTATATGCAACTCTGGATTTTTGGATTAGTGGCTAAAATTTTTGGACAAAGGAAATGCAGAAAATTGTTTGCTCTTTACTTTGGTACTGATTCACTTGCTTCACCATGAGATTTGATTTTTGGTCAAGCTATGGACCTAAAATTAGCGCTTCTTGGGAGGCAACCCAAGCACTTTTTCTTAGCTTAGTTTCTTTTATCTTGGTCTATTTTTAGAATTAATTTTTTTCTTTTTGAAAAAAAAATTGCGCAAAATACGGCACTGCCATAATCATCTTCACGGTACTGTATTTCTGCTGATTTCTAACCCGAGAGTTTTATGCATATTACGGCACTGCCGTAAAGAATTTCACGGTACCGTATTTGAAATCTGCAAATTGCTTATTTGAGTAGGTGTTTTCTCGTTGTGATTTTAAGAATCTGGGTTACGAAAAATTTTGATCTTTGGCACCATCATGAAGTACTCGTCTTTGTCTATTGTTTGGATATTTTTGCCGAATTTTAAAGTCCGTGGATCATCTTAAAACACATAGCATCTTTTGGTAAATGATTAATTTCTGCAGCAGTTTTCTTTTGACTAATTTGATTAGCACTTTTGCTGCAAGTTTTTAAGATGCTTAAATAACTTAAAACCCTATTTTTTCGCATGGAATATGAAGAACATGTGTCATTCTATCTTGTTGATTAATTATTTTCATGATTTTATGTTCTGATCATTTTAGGACACATGAAAACTTTTTGATTCTGATTAACTTTTGTGCAGTTTTTACAATTTTGTAATCTGAGTAGCCTTCGTTCTGTTGATACCCTAAATTCCTGACAGATTTTGATCATTTAATTCTCATGCGTCTGAAAATAACATATCATATTCTACAACTTGGTTCTGTCCATTTTCTATTTGGATCATTAAATTTTATTCTAGGGTATGGCTACTTTTCATAAAAAATTCAAAAACTACTTGGTTTGCTTTCTACTTGTTATTGCTTCTTTTGACTCCAGATTCAGAAATCTTCAAGAGGAATTGTCCTCCACCTCTTGCGGAGCATCACCAGCGGCTTCTTGCTTCTTCTTCTGCCTTTATTTCCATTGATTATATTTATTTTATTTATTTATGCAGCAGACTCTTCATTAGTGACTCTGATTTTTTTATCTATGCAGCATTATTTCTCACCACCCACAGGCCGACGATCTCACCTCTAGGACTGTAGTCTCTAGCAAGCCACTAGAGATTACTCACTCTACTGTCGGCACCACCATCATCGCTAACAGCACTTCAGCTAGCCTCTGTTCACCCTCTGCTTCTCAGCTGCATCAACTCTTTTCATCAGCACTCTTCTGGACCATCGATGATATCTCTGATTATTCTTTGAGAAAATCATTTCTATCATTATTATTTTAGAGACTATTTTTTTTAAAAAAAACTAAGCCTTATGTACCTTTAAATTTTGCAGATAAAATTTTCAAAAGACACATCTTTGAACCTAGCAGCATCTGCCCAACACTATTTTTTGATCTGAGCCTTATGTACTTTGGGTCAGAGCTTGCTGTATAGTTTTGTGGGTATTGTTTGCACTCTCTTGTATCCATGATTATTTCATATGGTTGCATCTTTGATTTTCTTTTGATTGTATCACTTATTGAGATTTCTATTATACGAGGTTGCTTGAGTCTATCATGTCACACTTTTGACTATGAGTCTATTAGTTTCATGCTTTACACCTTTTGCATTGATTTTGGCATATTTTGAGGTTTAAAAATTTTATGACTTGAATCCATGTGATGAGAGATGGGTAGATTTTTCTATGATGATGAATGTTCATGCATGCATGCCTATGAATGGAGATATACCTATTATGTTGAATTTATTTCTTCAATATATATCTACTTGTTGAAATTATTCATTGATTGATGCATAAGGTTTTGGGTAGGTAAGTTGTTTGATGAATGCAATCTAAGAGTGAAACATCTTTCTTGAATAAAATGAGCATATGAGTGTAATTTTTGAATTGATGTCAACTGATTAGCCTAGTTGATGTTTGATTTATCTTACTATTTATTGGGAAGAGGGAATCCAGGATCCACAAAAATAGTGAGAAACTCCCCTACTTGGCACTGTGTAAAATTGATAGTGGTAACGAAGAGATGGGTTGAAGTTTATATAAAAAAAAAGAGAGAGAGAAAAATAAAAAGACTCCTCTATTTGGCACTGTGTAAAATTGACAGTGGTACCTAAGACAAGAGTTGAAGTCTAAAATAAAAAGTATGTATCTATGTGGGTATATACAGAAATAAAAAAAAATATATGTCGAAAAAGATCTTGGAAACCTAATTCCTATAAACAAAAGTATGATAGATTTGAACTGAAACTTGAGTGACATCATGAGACTGAAATTCTTTTTATTATGCGATTTGCGAAGTTTTATTTGATCAAAGTTCTAGATCTTAAAGATTAATTTCAGAGGACGATGTATTTATCTAAAATTTTGTGCAAAAATTTGATGCAATATTTCATGAGTGATTATATTTAAGAAATTTATTTTTCATAAAAGAGCATATTTTCTATACTTAGCATTGTTCTTATTTATTTGCTTGAAGACAAGCAAAGTTTGAGCCTTATGTGTTTGATGACACCAAAATTCATAGTATATTTTGTGTCATTTCATGTGTATTTTTGTGTCATATTTATGCTCTTTTGCTTATTTTTAAGCCTTAATTGTCAAATATTGCAGAATCCACATCATTTATTCTTTTTGATCATTATCAGGTAAAAAGTGCCATATTTTGATGGATTTTGAAAGATTTGAGCACACTAATGGATTCCAGACGTCGAAACAAAGCTACCCCTCAAATTTCAAGTCAAAACAAGCCAAATTGGAAAAATACGACACTACCATTTTTTCTGGACAAACTCTCACGGTACTGTATTTCTCAGCAGATGTTTTGTGTGAAATACGACACTGCCGTATGAAACCTCACGGTACCATATTTTTCAGCAATTTCAACCAGAAAGTTGCGGTGAGAATACGGCACTACCGTATATTCGGGCGACATTGTCACGGTAACGTATTTTCTACCCGGAACTTACAGAAGGAAAATACGGCATTGCCGTAATCAGAATACGGTACCATATTTGAAAACCAGATTCGTGACTTTTTCGGGCCGATTCTTGCGCGGGCCATAACTTTTGATCTAGAAGTCCAAATTGAGATCCAAAAAAAGTGACGGACTCGTCCTTAAGAGGAGAAGATGTGCGAAGTGAAAGGAAAATATGGCATTGCCGTAATCAGAGTAGGTACCATATTTTTAAACCAGATTTGTGACTTTTTCGGGCCGATTCTTGCGCGGGCCATAACTTTTGATCTAGAAGTCCAAATTGAGATCCGAAAAAAGTGACGGACTCGTCCTTAAGAGGAGAAGATGTGCGAAGTGAAAGGAAAAATGTTTATCCAGTATTGAGGGAGGAATCGATAGAACGGAAATTAGGGTTTGCCCTCATGCCGAGAGGTGTAGAGGCCACCTCAGGCCGTGATGTCTACACTGAAGCTTCATCTAGAGTTGGAGAGAATACACCAGAAGTTTCAGAGCATTTAGAGTCTGATTGAGGGAGAAATCAACGAAACAGTGGGCGCCGCCATTGTTCATCGAGTTTCAAAGCAATTACGGTGCTGTAATTTCGATTACCGCACCGTGTTCTGTAATTTCTTCATTTTTTCATTGATTTTTGATCATCTAAACTATGGTGTATTGTAATCTTTCCTCCATGCTAGTTTAGATATTTTTATGGGACATGGGGAGTAATTTTCCTTGATTTGTAATGACTAGATAACTTTTATTTTGTCAGAATAGTTTTGTAATGATAATTCTACTTCTGTGATGTTTGTCTTTAACTCTCCATAGGTTTATATTTTCATGCATGTTTTAGAATTTTACAAAATAGACCGAGAGGTTGATTGTGAAATTCGGAACCCTAGAAATCATCGAGTTTGGAATTTATCGTAAGAGATTAGGTTTGTTCTTTGAATTCTGTTTTTTAGTGATTTTATTGCCATGTTGATAATTTGAATCTATGATGAGTTATTGTGTTAGACTTGATTTGATGCTGCAAGAGATTGAGTATCGAGTCGTCATAAAACCTTAAGTAGAACCTGTGTTGAGTTTCAGGATGCACGAGAGTGATCCTTGAGATTCCACTTGAGATGTTTGAATTAGAATTCGGATGCACGAGAGTGATCCTCGAGTTCTTTGTTCAATGATTTACTTATTTTCAGCATTGGATAGATCTTGCACGAGAGTGAGGATTAGTCCTTTGTATGATTGTCTGCGCGAGAGCGAGATGATCCTTTTTTTAAGTAAATTATATCTTTGTCATATCAAAATTAGACTGGCAGCCTTTATTTCCTTCTAGTCATTGGAATTAAGGTTGATGAAACCCTAGTCCCAGTTTTTCCCTCTGATCATCCTTTAGCACACTTTTTTGCATATTTTACTTCATCATATTCGGTTTGCTTAGCTAGTGAGAAAACATCTATTTGGTACTTAACACGTAGGTCTTTGTGGTTCGATATTTTTATTACTTCGAAGTATCCGTGCACTTGCGGAGTACAACATACACACAGAGACTTTTATGGCCATGGCCGTGAACATATTACGGACCGTGAAAACGTCCGCCCGACGAGTTTTTCACTCGATTATTTCCCGATTCGAACCGGATTTGAACTAAACTTTGCAGAAATGCTCCTTGATGGGTACCGGACCGGTTAAGCTATAAAATATGAGGTTTTTTGAGAAAAAAAATAGAGCTTTTTGGACGAAGACAACCGACAGCGGCGATTAGGGCGAATTTCCAATTTTTGAGCAGATTCCGGTGAGATTCCACGCAAAAGACAAGATTGATCAACTCTTCTTCATTATCAGATCGAGGGGAAGCCGATTTAATTGTTGTCTTAGTGAAATTCTTGTTATTTTTAGAAGATTCATGCTTGTTCATCGTATAAACATACTTTCCTATAAGAACATGAGCAAGTAGACTCTTCTTTTGGGATTAAGGGCTTAGCCCGCTGACATTTACGAATTAATCTGTATTTTCACTCTTTTATATGATAATTTTGTCATGACTTGATTGACATTGTGTTTAGATCGTAATTTTCACTGGCCACGTATAATTGTGTATTAGATGCCGCGAGAAGTACTGGGCAGTGAATCGCAACGTCTGATCTATTTTAATCAAACATTCGAATCCAATCATGGGAGTAGATTGGATTCGTCTGAAGGATTTAACAAGCTTTTCATAGAACTTAAAGGGTGTAGTTACATTTACTGTCACAAGAGTAGGGAGTTAACATAATTCGATACCGGATTACACTCTGGGAGGAGGTAATCTGTACATTAGGAAAAGTTCCTTTCATGATAAATATTCTCTATTCAAAGAGCTATCTTATCTGATTCGTATTTGTCAATGTGGTGAAACCCTAACATCCCGATCTTCCTAAAATTGAAACCCCCTTAACACTATTTCAGATATTGTTTGTGCTTATAGTTTAACACAACCCATCATTTGGTTCTGCCTAGATTCAAACGAGTTGAAGAGTCAGTACTTAACTGCCTAATCCTCGTTGGGAACGATAATCTTTTTATTACCTCGATAAATCCGTACACTTGCGGACGCATCAAGGTTCTGGCGCTGTTGTCGGGGATTACGGCTAGTTAATATTGACTTATTAAATAAGTTTGGAGACTAGGCATTTTTATTTCTTTTGCTTTAGCATTTTATTTTCTTTAGGTTTTATTTACGGCTGATTTATTTCTATTTTGGCTTACATGTTGCATGGCCAAAATTTCACGTGTAGGTACTTTGTTTCCCGAAGACCCAGAAATCGAGCGCACATTTCACCTTCGAAGGAGATTACATTTAGACTCAAAAGGTTTCTGGAGAAGGTGTAATGGCGGCAAACAACCAATCTTTGAGGGACTTTGCAGTACCGAATATACAAGGCTTTAATTCAAGCATAGTTCGACCCAATGTAGAGGCGAACAACTTTGAACTCAAGCCAGCGTTGATGACAATGGTCCAACAAAATCAATTTGGGGGTTCCCCAAATTAGGACCCTAATCTCCATCTAGCTGTGCTTTTAGAATATTGCGATACTGTTAAAATTAATGGTGTTTCATCTAACGCAATAAGACTAAGACTTTTTCCATTTTCTCTTAGGGACCGTGCGAGAGCTTGGCTTATTCATAACCAGCAGGATAGATTACTACCTGGGAAGAGCTTTCCAGAGCTTTTTTGAATAAATACTACCCACCTAGCAAAACACTTCAACTGCGCAACTGGATTACTTGTTTTGGACAACACGAGGAAGAATCTCTTTACGATGCCTGGGAATGCTTCAAGGAGCTCCAGCATATTTGTCCACACCATGGACTCGAAAGATGGGTTCTGATCCATATCTTCTATAATGGATTAGACTACAACACCAAGTTGATGGTCGACGCTGCGGCTGGAGGAATTATCATGAGCAAGGGCGTGGATGAGGTGACTGCTCTACTTGAGGATATGACCATGAACCATAACCATTGGTCTAGTGAGCGAGGTGCCACTTCCACGGGACTTGGTAAGTACAATAATGATTCCTTGACATCTCTAGCGGGAAAGGTAGATTCTTTAGCACATAAATTAGATTCTTTTTCTTTTCCCTCAGTTGTCGTTAATGCTGTTTATTGTGAAGTGTGTGGTACAACAGGGCATAATTCATGTAATTGTCAACTTATAGCTTCATTACAAGAAGACTCTAGTCAATAGCAAGTTAATGCCTTGGGAAACGTAAATCAAAGACTAGTGAATGACCTGTATTCTACAACTTATAATCTAGGATGGAAGAAGCACCCCAACTTATCCTACAAGAATAACCAAGGGCAAGCTCCTCCTCAGTATTCTCAGCAGAATAACAGGCCACCACCGGGTTTTCAGTCCAGGCAGTATGGGCAGCCCCAGAAGTTAAACTTGGAGACCCTTCTAGAAGGATTTGTTGTTCAACAAAAGAAATATAATGAGGACGTGACTGATGCTATTAAGCATCTGGCATCTCGTGTGGACGCCTTGGCTACCCACAACAAGATGTTGGAAAGCCAGATAGCTTAGCAAGCAAGTACTTCTAATAGGCCCCCAGGGAAACTTCCGGGAGAACCAGAGATGAATCCCAGGGAGCACAGTAATGCAGTCACCGTTGTGAGTGGCAAACACAATGATGTACCTGGCAAGCCCGTCATGAATTCTAGATTTGAAGATATCGAGGACAGACCTGAGGAGGGTTTTCCTAAAACAGAGAAGTGTGAGGAAAAAGGGAAAGGTGAGGAATATGTAGGTCCGCCTATGTATGTTCCCCCAGTTCCTTTTCCCAGAGGCTATTTGGTACAGATCAGAGAAAATTTGTCATTGGAAAATTTGAAGGAAATGGCGACCAGGTAAGTAAGGTCATAGAAATAACGAAGGTAAGAGATCCTAGAGACATTTCAAGTCCTTGCGAAGTAGGTAAGATCTCATTTGAAAATGCTTTATGTGACTTGGGATCGAGTGTTAGTTTGATGTCTTCATATATGATTGAGAAAGTAGGAAGTGGAGAATTTAAACCTTCTGAAATTTGTCTTCAATTTGCTAATTGTTATGTTCAGCAACCTCTAGGAATTTTAGAGAACATGTCTGTTAAAGTTGTTAAAATGGAAGGAGACACTAAGTCACTTATTATTCTAGGTAGACCATTTCTGGCAAGTATAGGAGGTGTAATAGATATGCTGTATGAAAAATTAATGTTGAACATGTGTGAAAGCAAATTGATTTATGACTTTTCCTCAAAAGATAGCAAGTCTTATTTTTCAGGTTTTCATCAATCCTCTAAAGTGAAAGGGAGCAAATTAGGTGACGAAAATATTTTTGAAATTGATGAATGTCTCTTAGAAAATTTCTTGAAGCATAAAAGGTATAAGAAGAAGAAAGATGGAACATGGGCACTGTCTCAAACATCAAAGTTAAGCCCATGTAGTGACTTGGAAAGGTGTGGAGATGAACAACTACCTATTATCCACTGCACCTCCTATCCACCTTAAATAAGCGCTAACTGGGAGGCAACCTAGAGGCTCTGAACTTTGTTAATTTTAGCAATTTTCCTTTAAGTTTTGAATTTTTCTATGATTAGTTTATTAGCTTTGAATTTTTAACCAATTTTATCAGCATGATGTGATGAACTTGTTTACAAGAAAAACACTCTAAATTCATTGTTTTACATGCAGGAACTTTCTGGGAATTTTTAGAAATTTTTTTGGCGAAGAACAAAATCAAAACGCGAGATTTACGGCCAGACCCGTGAATACCGCATAGCCGTGATCATAAATATAACAGGGACTGTGCATGAAAGAGGAATTACTGCCGAAGCCATGATGCCTTTATGAACCGTAAGTTTTTATGGTTTAAACTTAACAGGCGAGTTAGGGTTTAAGCACACGCTTATAATTCACCAATTTTCGATGATTCCAACCTTGTGTGGCGACAAAACCCTTCCACCGACCTTCCTCTACTTCCGGCGAGTGATTTCTAGCGATCTACCACTGGATTTCCACTAGATTCAGTGGTGAAGGGCCATTCATCTACCAGCGCGCCTAGAACCCGTTTGCGATCGTTTCGAGCCCGATTTCTACATAGATTCATGAGCAAACCATCCCAAAAACCTGTCTTTCCATCTTTACACTAGATTTACATTCATATAGCATTGATTTGGAGCCTTTAGATTGGATTTCTAGTTCGATTTTCACATTGGTTTTCATGGGCGATTTTTGAAGTTACTATAGCATTCATGAATTTTTGGTAAAATTGCATATTCTGGATAGTTTTGATCGACATCATGGCTCCGAGGAGATCAGTGAGGACTAGGCCTTACGGGGCGGTGAGAAAGGAGAGTGTGTGAGGACCGTATCCTCCCATATATCCTAGATACAGGATAGTTCATGGAGTGCTTTCGAATATATTCGAGCTTGCACAGATGTCAGCTATGGAGTCACTGTTCCCATTCTATTTGTCTCCTCCTTTTGATACACCATGGGAGTATCCGCGTGTTTTAGACGAGGTTGACATTGAGAGGACACCATCAGTTCCTAGTACATCCTCAGCTCCTAGTACTTCACAGATAGTAGTGCCAGAGTCAGTTAGCTCTACAGAGTTGGAGATCATATCAGAGAGGCCTGCTGATAGGCCAGATTGCCAAGACCAGAGGATTGCCAGACGATACGCTAGAAAGCATGCCGATCGAGCTACTAGCACTTGGGGGAGGAGAGCCACCAGACTGTTATCACTAGTTGTAGAGGCTACAGAGACATCTGTAGCACCCCCAATGCTAACACCTACAATAGTTGATGCTACTCTGATGGATGTGGAGGAGTCCGCTACACTAGGACCTCCCGCTAATTTACTAGAGTCTGCAGTCCCCTTCGACATTCAGACCATGGAGGTGGACACTCCACACGACACTGTCCAGACTCCGGAGATTCCATCACCATCCTTAGCCTAGGGAGACCTACCTGTTCATGCGGCTACTACGCTAGTATTGCCAGATATTGAGGATGGATCTCCTGAGATATTTGCAGACCTACTAGAGATTTTGGTGGATATACCAGAGCTCCATTCTCCACCTTCTGTTGCACGTGAGCCTTCTGCTACTTCTGAGCCAACACCTCCAGCATCTGAGGTGCCACATGTTTCTGAGGTGCCAGTCACTACACCAGTATTAGCTTCATCAGCACTATCACCTGAGATACATTTACCTTCACTAGAGCCATCTTCAGAGTATTTTTAGGCTGCATCTTCTGATTCATCATCATCTGAGCCGTCTCCTGCTATTCCTGAGCCTAAGATACCTGAGAGGTGACACGCGTGATCACCACCCCCTGTTCTTTCTCCTTACCCACGACAGATTAGATACAGGAGTAGGGAGCAGAAGAGGATATACTGTGCTATGTCTACTCGGGGAGTACTTAGCATGAGGTATAGGGATGACCAGACACTACAATCCCTAGGATTGTTCGATGACGTCTAGTGGATGTTCACGAACATAGGGTGGCAGGATTTTTATTATTAGAGGCATCCGACTTATGTTTAGCTGACTTTGGAGTTTTTCAGCTCTGTCCATATTAGAATCCTGGAGACCCTGAACATGGCCATGCGTCTGAACACGGGCAGGCCATGTTCACCTCGTCAGAACTAGGAGCACCTAAACACAATCGTGTTCACCAACATGGCCAGGCCGTGTTCCGCCCTGAAGCCCCAGAAGAGCCCCGACGACCCCATTTGGATGTACGTACCCTCCCTACCATGTTGCTCCACCTCATGAAGACCCAAAGGAGCCAGACAAGGTGACAATCTGGCAGTCCCAATGCCAAAGCAACCCTCCGGACCGCTTCATGGGCGTCATCAGTACACTCTGCATCCATACCGAGGTGGTTCAGCCCAAGGGTGCTGTAAGCCAACCTCCAAAAGGCCCAACTCCAAATGGACCCCACAACCACATCAGCAACATAGCCCAAGAGCGAGCCACAATGGTTGTGGCCCAGCCCACTACTTCTAAGTTCTGTTATTTTGTCGCAATGTGCTCGGAGGGCGTCTAACCGCCTCCACCACCACCCGTACGCTGAAGAATCAAAGGACCTACGCCCCTGTAGGAGTAGTTAGTGGTTATTAGGATTATATTCTAGTGTGGCAGCTTGACCACTTTTTGGTTGTTAGTTGTTAGGATGATGTCCCTTTTGTCTTATTTCCCTCCTTATCTTATAAAAGAGAGGGCTGGCCAGCATCAATCCTTAATTCTCTAGAGTGGTAGAGTACTCTAGCTTGTGGAGAATGTGGAGAGTGCCTCGGTTTTTGAGTTGTAAGAGTCGCAGCCGGTGCTTCGACTCGGAGGTATATTGTGTGTTCCCTGCTTTCGAAGAAGTAAATCCCACCAGTGTCGGTGGGTCAGGTTCACCTGTTTCTTCATATTTCATTCGCTGTTCTATTCCTCTGTGTGCTTTCCTTTGCTCCCTCACCCACGAGCATAGGCGTGGACGATTTCCTATTTGCGGTTTGGTCGCAGTTGCATAGGCGCGCAAGCTGAACCCTATGAACCTGCCACCCCGTATGTGTTGCGCTTAAAGTTGCTTGAGAGGTTATTGAGTAAATTTTGCATAGTTGGGTGCCGTCGGTTTCTCTCTAGCATTTGTATTGCCCTGGAACGGATTTATGCTGATTTCTCATGTTTCTTGCTATTTTTCGATCGCTTTTACTTCCCTTGCCTCAAGACCCTCTCACGATTTCCGTGCATTGTGTAAACACCGTAGGGTATGGCTTTAAGGACCTCCCACCTATAGTAGCTTCATCACCCATATGTGGAAGAAATAATTTCTCCTCTCATGGTGGGATAGACCCATCATAAGAGACTTGTTGAGATTATGTGGGGCATAGACTGGGTGATTGCCCTAATCTTAGCAAGTTAAGGATTGCAAGATGGGCAATGGGTATGCCACTTGTATACTCCTAAGAGAAACAAAGAACCTAAGGATTTGTGATAAGTGGTTGAGGAAAAGACACATGTTTTGATGAAAAATTAAAATTCAGAGTTTATGTTTTTCATTAGCATATAGAAAAGCATGAGATAGGTATCTTGCTTGTGCATGGTATTGTGGCTATAGTCAAGCCCCTCGTATGCCTGTGATGTATTTGTGTAAGGCCTGCATGCTGCTCTTTTTCTTTTTTGTTTTGTAAGTTGAAGATTAAGGAGCGCATCCTTCATAATGATTTGGCATTAGGGCAACTCTTGGTGACGCATCTTGGATAGTGGCGTTGTTGGGAAACACGAGGGATATTTTATAATTTTTCAGAGTCATATCAACACAAAATACATTGCATAGTTGAATAATATCCCCGAAACAGGCCGGTCCCAAAAACCCAGTGAAGATCATCAAGCAAGGGAGTCGACACGATGAGATAGAAAATCCCTTAGGAGCAAGACGAGGCCGATGTTAAGGTAGGTGGCCAAGCGTGCACCATTTGCAGTCTCACACACACAGATGCCTCGAGTCCTCTTCTTCCTCACCCAGTGCTAACTTCGGGAAGAAGATCCAAGCTTTGTGCTCCTTCTACACCACTTGTGCCACCTTCAAAGGAAGAAGCGCCAACAGGAAGGAGGAAGAAGGAGATGAAGACAAGCCGCTGAGACACAAATGCTCCTTGCGCCAAAAGGAAAGGAGGAAGAGGTGCTCTCGGCCTTTGATGGAAGTGGATGCGCCACTTGAAGTTTGCTCTCGCCCCTTCAATGTCCCTCACGCCAATTGATTGTTCAACCATACACACTCACATATGAGGTGTATATATAGATCAAGGGGCGGCAATATACGAGGGTGGCGCAATAAGAAAAGATGCGACTAGGGTTTGCATTGTGGCAATAAAGTTTAGGGTTTTGGTAAGTCACCAAGACTTTTCCATAAACCTCATACAATCGCCCAAGACTTACCTAATAAGTTTATCATGCCTTAGATGTCTCAAGCCTTGCCATAGAGGCAAGCATTCCATCTAAGCATGCAAGGGGAGGCCCCAATTCCTCCCAAAGGAAGCAACATGCGCCAACTCCTCCCCATTATACCCTTAGGCACCAATGGGAGGAGACTTCTCCACATTATATCCTTTTAGCATATTCTCTCTTCATGACAACTTATTATAGGGCCTCATCGGGTAATGAGCTAGCCCAAACCTCATTACAAGGGTTGATTAAGCAATCGGATCCAATCCAATGCAACCCAAATCCAAATGTGACCAACCGTGGTCAATTTCAAGTCAACCTGCAAAAAATGAAGTTTGGCTCCAACAACATTCTTCCATCTCATCAGGCCCATTGGCGAGTTATCCAATAACTTGATCATAAGGCTTCTCGATCAATGCGAGAGCTCGAGTATCAAGGTGTGCGACCATGTAGGTTCCTCTGACGTTGGCAGTGCTGACCTAAGGTCACCACAAGCAGTGAGTGACACCTAGCAGTGCATCGCTGCTACCCAAGTCATCGGAATGGATATCAACATCGACATCCCCATCATCGCAACTAGGTACAGACGCATTACAGTCTCTTTCCCGAATTGACATCCGATTGGACAAGTGTGTCAACACTTATTTTTATCCAATCTCATGGCTATGACTAAATCAGGTTCTAACCTGGGTATGGCGATACACTTTCAGTCATAGAAATATAGAGGAGCTCCATGGATATCAAGCTTCCGTTAGGAAGGGACAAATGATGACACCAAAATATGTAGTATATTTTGTGTCAATTTATATATCTTTTCATGCTAAATTGAGGATCTTTTACTTGTTTTTATGCTGAATACATCAAATATTCTAAAATCTACTTCTATTTCGGTTTTTCATGATTTTCAAGAAAAAAGGCACTATTTTGGGCATTTTAAAGCAAAATCAAATACATGGAAGAGTTACCATCATCAAGAAGAAGATACACAACAAATTTCATGCAAAACGGAGCAACCTACCAAAATACGGCAATGCCGTAAACTATTTTACGGTACCGTATTTTCACAGCTACCGTATTATCAAGAACACGGCCGTATTTTGGTGATTTTCTGAATAGAAAGTTTTTGTGATTTTACGGCACTGCCGTAAAGAATTATACTGCTATATTTTTCAGCGTTTCAGACCAGAGTGTTCAACCGATTTTACGGCACCACCGTGAAGAATTTTACGGTGCTGTATTTTGTGAAGACTTCAGACCAGAGAACTCGACTGAAATTACGGCACTGCTGTAAATGATATTACGGTACCGTATTTCCTAGTGTCTCCAAAACAGAACACTCAAGCTATTTTATGACAGTGTCGTAACATATTACACTGCCGTAATTCCCAGTCAAAAACACGATTTTTACGAGTCCGTATCTTGCGCGGGCCAGAACTTTGATTCAGAGGTCCAAATTGAAATCCAAAAATTGTGACAGACTCGTCTTTAATAGGAGAATATGCTCGAAGTGGAGGAGGGAACCTTTATCGAGTATCGAGGGAGAAATCGGCAGAGAGGTGGCTAGGGTTTGGCCTCATGCCGAGAGGTGTGGAGACCATATCTGGCCATGATTTTCACACAGAAGCTTCGCCTGGAGGAGAAGACAACATCCCAAAAGTTTTAGAGAAAAAAGGAGTTCAATCGGAGGAGGAATCAACAAAATCAGTGGTGATAGCACTGTTCATCGAGTTCTTCTTGCAAAATACGGCTGTGAAATATTTCACAGTCGTGCAGTATTTTCTAAAACCTCTTTTCTAGTTGATTTTTTATATTCTAAATTTATGGATTATTGTATTTTCTTCTCCATGCAAGCTTAGACATATTTTGGGACATGGGGTGTAATCCCCATGATTTTTAATGATTAGATAATTCTATGTTATTATCCATGTTTTAGAGTTTTCACAATGAGACTGAAAGGTGATTTGCTTGAGAACTTGGAACCCTAGAATTGCATGTTAGGATCCCTTCATTAGGTTACATCTAATTTGATCTGTTCTAGTAGATTAATTGTCATGTTTAATAATATTGATCTTGGAGTGAGTTATTGTGTCAAACGTGGAGATCTTGCATGAAAGTGAGGATCGAAACTTTGGAAAACCCTAGGTAGAACCTGTGTTGAGACTCGGATGCATGAAAGTGATCCTTGAGGCTCCACTTGTGATGATCAACTTAGAATTCGGATGCACGAAAGTAATCCTTGAGTTCTTTATTGATGGTTTACTTATCTGCAGCGTTGGGATAGATCTTGCGCGAAAGCGAGGATTGGTCCCTGCATGATTGTCTACACGAAAGTGAGATAATCCTTTTATGAAGTAAATTAGGTCTTTATCATAGCAAGATTTGATTGATGAACCTTTTATTTATATCTTATCATTGAAATCAAGGAGGATGAAACCCTAGTCCCAAGTTTATCTCTCTGATTATCCTTCGTGTTAACTATACTACTGACTTTCATCATATTCGGTTTACTTAGCTAGCGAGAAAATAATTATTTGGTAATTAACAATAAGGTCTCTGTGGATCGATATTTTTATTACTTCGATAATTTTGTGCACTTGCGGAATCCTATCAAATTTTTGGCGCCGTTGCCGGGGACCTTAGTTTTGTTAATATCAAAATAGTTGTTAGTATTGCTAGACTAAGTTTTATATGTTTTAAATTTAACTTTGTTTTTTGTTTTTGCAGGTTTTGGATTTTCACAAGTTGTGACAGAGCTTGTATTTCTGAAATTTGTGAATTTGCTTGTGTCTTAGATTTTCTATTTTTTTTTGCTATATTCTGAAAAATAAAAGAAAAAAATAAAAAAATAATTTGATTGATTGGTATTGGATTATCTTTCTGACCTTGTTAGATAAATATGTCTTTTCATCACAATTCATAGGCTTCTCAACGAAGTAAGGTATACATGCCTCAAGGTGAGCATAAAGATTATTCACATATGACTCTTGGAGAAATATGGAAATTACACAATATTCCTCTTATTTATTGCAATATTTGTAAATCTTCTGATCATTATACTTGTAATTGCAAATTTAACATGCCTCAAAATTCTAATTCTTCATGTTATCAAGATGATTCATGGGGCACTGCTGAAGATGAGATAGATTATTTGGTTCATAAATTAAACACTTCTAATAAGCACCCTGTTATGAAATCTTGTTCTTCTGATAGCTGTGTTATTTGTGGTTATCCTGATCATTGTTCCTCAGATTGCCCATTTTTAAATCCCAATTTATCATGGCAAGAAAGAGATTAATTGTATTCAAGATGGGAAAACCGAACTTCTTTATATGATGATTGCTCTGATCATGCTTCTGAACCACAATTTGAATTTGATACTAAGGAACTTGAACTAGAAAAATCGCCCTGTGATCATGATTGTTTTGAGATTGAGCCTTATGTGAACTTTGATGAATCTCACTCTGTTGTTGATAATTTTGATATTGATTTATCTAATTGTCTATTTGAGGAAAAGATTGAGAAAATTGAAATTGAAAAACCTTCTTTTGATGATAATTCTGATTTTGATAGTATCTTGTTTATGGTTAAATCTGATGAGCATGATGAAGGTTAAAAAATTATAGACATTGATGAGCCCCACTGTGATTTTGGTGATATTGATGAAATTTATGATAAAACTCCTAAGGTTAACTCTGATTCTATAGTAAACATTGATAAATCTTATTGTTGGGGTATGCCCTTAAGGCTAATGTTTGAGGCCTTGGGATTGTATCAGTATCATGTATAAACTCTTAAGTTTATAAAGGCAATGGTTGTTATTCAGTTTGT
>JANTFE010002947.1:12163-22382 GCA_027562315.1 Costus pulverulentus | reverse complement strand
TTAAATTTATTTCTTCAATACATATTTGTCTATTGAAATATGACATTAGTTGATGCATAAAATTTTGGGTAGATGTATTGTTTGAAGAATAAAATCTAAAAGTGAAACATTTCTTTCGAATAAAATGAGTATATGAGTATGATTTGCGAATTGATATCAATTGATCAACCTAATAGATATTTAGTCTATTTTGCTATTTGTTGGGAAGGAAAAATCCAAGATCCACAAAAATAGTAAGAGATTCCCCTATTTGGCACTATGTAAAATTGATAGTGGTACTTAAAACATGGGTTAAAGTCTACGCATGAAAAATAATGAGAGATCAAAAGAATAATACTCCTCTACTTGGCACTGTGCAAAATTGACAGTGGTACCGAAGAAAGAGTTGAAGTCAAAAATAAAAAGTATGTATGTGGGTACATGCCGTCTTTACAAAAGCAAACAAAAAACAAAAAAAAAACAAAAAAAAAACAAAAAAAAACAAAAAAAAAATTATGTGTGGAATAAATATTGGAAACCTAATTCCTGTAAACAAAAGCATGATAGATTTGAATTGAAATTGGGTGAAATCTTGAGATTGAAAATTCTAATTATTGTACATGTTGCGAAGCTTATTTGAATGAATTGTGGATCTAGAGTATTGAGTTCTAAAGATGAAATATTTATTTGAAATTTTGTAAATCAATTGATAGAGTTTTTCATTGATGAGTTGTATTTTAGAAATTTATTGAGCATGAAAAGGCTATTCTTTTAATCAAATTTTGATTTCGAAATTTCAATTTTTGCTTGAGGACAAGCAAAGTTTGAGCCTTATGTGTTTGTTGACACCAAAATATGTAGTATATTTTGTTTCATTTTGGGTACCTTTTCAAGCCAAATTGAGGATCTTTTGCTTGCTTTTATGTTGAATCCATTAAATATTGCAAAGTCTACTTCTATTTTGGTTTTTCATTTTTTTCAGGCAAAAAGGCACTCTTTAAGGCATTTTCAAGAGAAATCAAATACATGGAAGAGTTACCATCATCAATAGGAGATCACCCAAGAAATTTCACGTAAAACGGAGCAACTCAGCAAATTACGGCAGTGCCGTAATCCATTTTACGGTACCGTAATTTCAGACAATACCGTAAAATCCGAGCCCTGCCGTATTTTGAAGAATTTTTGAACATAATGTTTTACAGATTTTACGGCACTACCATAAACTAATTTACGGTACTGTATTTCAAAGCGCTTCAGAACAGAGACTTTGCCTGATTTTACGGCACCACCGTAAAGGATTACACGGTACCGTATTTTCTAGATGATTTCGAACAGAGAGTTCAGCCGATTTTATGGCTCTACCATAAACTAGATTACGGTGCCGTATTCCCCAGACGACATCAGAACAAAAGACTCGACCGATTTTACGGCAGTGCCGTGAACTATTACACTGCCGTAATTCTTGTTTTAAACGCGACGCCCAGGTCAATTTCCACGCTCGATTCTTGCGGAGATGATTGCAGACGATCCAGGGCTTTACATTCGATGCCATAAGAAGCAACAAGGGAGTTTTGGACGAGGGGAGCACGCACAGACGGAAAACCCCAATTTTGATCCATTGTCGAGGGAGAAATCGTCATCCACGCCCCTGCCTAGGGTTTCGCCACCGTGCTCGATCTAGATGATCTCCGGCCGTGATTTTCATACTGAAGCTTCATCTGAAGGAGGAGACGACGTGCCAGAAGTTTCAGACAGAGAGGAGATCAATTGAAGGAGAAATCAAGGAAAGAGGAGGCGCCGACACTATTCATTGCCTCAAATTGGAAATTACGGCTGTGAAATACTTCACAGCCGTGCTGTATTTTCTAAACTTCTCTTTTCCTTTGATTTTTGATCTTCTGAAACCATGGAATTCTGTAACTCCTTTACCATGATAGCTTAAACTACTCATGGGACTTGGGGGAGTAGTTCACTTAATTTCCAATGCCTAGATAACTATTTTTTATATATTTCGTTGCGTTTAATCATAGCATAATGATTTTGCTCATGTGATAATGGTGCTTAGACTCTCTATAAATCCATATTATTAATTATGTTCTTAGAATTTTTGCTATGGACTGAAAGGTAATTGCTTGAGAATTTGGAACCCTAGAATTGCATGTTAGGTACCCTTCCTTAGGTTTGATCCAACTTGATCTGTTCTAGTAGAATTATTGCCATGATTATAACATGAATCTATAGATCAAGTCTATTTGTCAAACGTGGAGATCTTGCACGATAGTGAGGATCGGAACGTTGGAGATCCATGAGTAAAACTAGTGTGGAGGCTCGGGTGCACGAAAGTGATCCTTGAGCTTCCGCTAGAGATTATCAACCTAGAATTCGGATGCATGAAAGTGATCCTTGAGTTCATAGATTGATAATTTACTTCTCTTCAACGTTGGGACAAATCTTGCGTGAAAGCGAAGATAAATCCCTGCGTGAATGTTTGCACGAGAGTGAAACAATCCTTTTACTAGGTAAATTGTATCTTCATCATGATAAAATTAAACTGACAAAGTCCTTATCCATATCTAGTCATAAAAGTTAAGTGAACGAAACCCTAGTCCCAGCTTTCTCTCCAACAGTTTTCTTTCGTGTGTTTGTGATATTTGTTTGACTTTCATTCATTTACCTAGATAGTGAAAAATTAATTATTTAGTACTTGACAACATAGGTCCCTGTGGATTCGATACTTTCTTTATTATTTCGTGTACCCGTGCACTTGCGGGATAACAACAAGTTTTTGGCACCATTGCCGGGGATTTGTCCAAAGTATACGCATGCCGAACTTGTAGTGTTACCTTACGGTACATCAGTGATGGCACCATAAGGTTGGACATGTTGTACCACAAAAGGGCCCGACCATCGTGTGCAAGCTTCCCTAGGAATAGTCTCAGTCTGGAATTGAATAGCAACACCTTGTCACCTTCATGAAATTCTTTCTTCATGATGCGTTTATCATGCTAATGTTTTGTGTGTGTTAGTGTTTATGCCCTGAGACCTAGTTTTTGTCCATCTTTGTACTACTTAATTGTGATATTTATATCATTCTGGCATTGTCATTATCATTGCTTATTTACATTTGCGATTGTGTACTAACATGATAATGTCCTTGGAGACAGATTAGAAATGTGCTCAAATGGTTGTCCCTAGTCAATGTACCTTAGTGGATATGGGATAGCTATGGTATGTGAGAGACTAGTATATGGGTTGGTTAGGCACGAGGTGCTAACATAGACATATGGGTATATCAGTGATGGATATACTGGACCGACCCGCTGTGAGGTTATGACTTGGTGTTATGAGTTATCCTCACAAGTGACAGGAGATGCATTGATCCCTTGACTTGAGGTCATTGACCATTCTATATGGTTAGGGACATACTTTGATATAAACTAACACCTTACCATAGTAGGGAGGTAATAACGGTTGTTATTGAGTATGTCACAACCCATATGAGAAGGTCAATGGACAGATAGAGGATTTGCCCCTTCCTGAGGGAAGCTTGATATCCATATGGCCCCCTTATGGTTCTATGACTGAAAGTGTATGGCCATACCTAGGTGAGAACTAATTTAGTCATGACCATGTGATTGGGTAAAAACAAGTGGTGACACACTTGTCCAATCGGATATCAGTTTGGCAAAGAGACTATTATGCATCTATACCTAGTTGCCATGATGGGGTTGTCGATGTTGATATCTATTCCGATGACTTAGGTACCAGCGATGCATTGCTAGGTGCTACTCACTGCTTGTGTTGACCTTAGGTCAGCACTACCAACGTCAAAGGAACCTACAGGGTCACACACCTTGATACTCGAGTTCTCGTATTGGTCGGGAAGCCATACGATCAAGTTATTAGATAATTTAGATCTATTTGGGAGATTTCATCATCGCCAATGGGCCTGATGAGATGGAAGCGAGTTATTGGAGCCAAACATCTTTTTTGGCAGGTTGACCGGAAATTGACCATGGTTGGCACATTTGGCTTAGGGTTGCATTGGATTGAATCCAGTTGCTTAATCATCCCATGTAATGAAGCTTGGGCTAGCTCATTACCTAATGAGACCCAATAACAAGTTGTCATTAAGAGACATGAGCTAAAAGGGTATAATAGGGAGAAATCTTATCCCATTAGCGCCTAGGGGCTCAATGGGGATAAGTTGGCGCAATTTGCTTCATAAGGAAGCAATTGGCCCCTTGCCCTCTCTCCTTGGATGGAAAGCTTGCCTCTAAGGCAATGCTTGGGGCACATATGGCTTGCAGGACTTATAAGGAAAGTCTTGAGCGCATATGGAAGAGGGCTATGGGTTTATGGAAAGCACTTGGAGTCTTTCCTTGCTTCAAACCCTAGCCGCTCACACCCCCCTTTACCCTAGCCGCACTCTCTCTTTGTGACTTGCGCCCACACCTTTTTCTTGTCTCCCCTCATGCCTCTATATATATCAAGGGATATGCGAGAGGCTTAGACAAGTAATTCATATTGGCGTGAACCACCAAAGGGGCGAGAGCTTAGGGCTGTTGGCGCATCTTCTTCCATAGCTGCAAGTGCCTTCTTCTTTTCCTCCTCTTAGCGAAAGTGAAGAGAACCTTGGTGGCATCATCTCCCTTGGAGCCACAAGCTTTCTTCTCCATCTATTCTTGGTGAAAGAAAGATAAGGGCTTGGCGGCACTCATCTCCTCTCCTTCTTCATTGGCTCATCTTTCTTGAAGGTGGTGCAAGCTTTGAAGAAGGTGACCTAAGGCTTAGATCTTCCTCCCGAGGCTAGCACTGGGTGTGGAAGAACAAGACTCGAGGCATCCATGTGTGTAAGACTGCAGAGGGCGCATGCTTGGGCGCCTACCTCGACATCGGCCTCCTTTTGCTCTAGGTACCTTACTATCTCATCGTGTCGACCCCCTCGCAAGACGATCTTCACTGCGTTTTTCGGACTGGCCTGTTTCGGGGATATTAATCCACTGTGCTTGTATTGTAATATCCATGAAAAATTGTTAAATATCCCCATGGTTTCCCAACAGTGCGTGCTTTGTAGATCTTGGCATTTTCGTTTGTGTAGAGGCGCATCTCTTGCAGTTCATCAAGTTGGAGCTTCCTCTTTGTGCCAGCACTCTTGAAGTCATAATTGATTTGCTTGATAGCCGAAAATGCCCTGTGCTCAAGCTCAACAGGTAAGTGATAGGATTTACCATAAATGATTTGGAAAGGAGACATACCTAAGGGTGTCTTGTATGCGGTTCTGTAAGCCCATAGAGCATTAGGTAGTTTTATTGCCCAATTCTTCCGTGATCTCGATTTGCTTGATATCTCTATTGGAAACCTCCATCTGACCACTAGTTTGAGGATGATAGGGCGTGGCAATCTTGTGCTTGACTCTGTACTTCTTCAAGAGTTCTCCAAATTGTTGCTTGATGAAGTGAGAACCTTCATCACTTATCAAATTACATGGAATTCCAAATCTGGGGAAGATCGTTCTCTTCATAATCCTCATCACAAGCTTGGAGTCATTAGTTGCCTCTGCGGAAGCCTCAACCCACATGAACACATAGTCTACATCAACTAGAATGTACCGTTTACCACATGAAGATGGGAAGGGCCCCTTGAAATCAATCCCCCACATATCAAAATTTTCCACTTCCAGTATATCGCTTAGTGGAAGTTCATCCCTCTATGATATATTTCCAGTTCGTTGGCAGTTGTCACATGTTAGAGCAAAACGGTGAGCATCATGGAAAATAGAAGGTCAAAATAAACTTGACTTCCTGACTTTAAAGACTGTTTTGGCTGCTCCAGCATGTCCCGCATATGGTGAAGAATGATAGTGTGTTAACACATCCGCTACCTCTGCTTTAGGAATGCACCATTTGTGGAGTCCATCAGCACATCCCCGGTATAGATAAGGTTCATCCCAGTAGTAAGATTTCATATCATGCAAGAACTTCTTCCTCTTATGAAAAGTGAGATCAGGGGGAAGAACGTTAGAAATAATATAGTTCACATAATCAACAAACCATGGTTCTTGTTGCTGCAAGAGCGCATAAAGATGTTTTTCTGGGAATGCATCATTTATGTCCAACTCTCCTTCAGAGCTCCTTTCAGCACCTCTTTCTAGTCGTCAGAGATGATCCACCACATGGTTTTCACTCCCCTTCTTATCTCTAATCTCCACATCAAATTATTGGAGAAGGAGGATTCATCTGATAAGTCTTGGCTTTGCATCTTTCTTGTTCACCGGGTATTTGATAACTGCATGGTTAGTATAAACTATTACTTTCGAATTAACTAAGTATGAATGAAACTTATCGAAAGCAAACATTATTGCAAGTAGCTCTTTCTCTGTGGTGGCATAGTTCATCTGAGCTTCATCAAGGGTTCTACTCGCATGGTATATGGCATGCATCTTCTTGTCTCTCCTCTGTCCCAAGACAACACCCATAGCCTAGATGCTTACATCACACATGAGTTCAAAAGGTAGGGACCAATCTGGAAGTTGGATCACATGTGCAGATATCCTTGAGTTTCTCAAAAGCTTCTTCACATTCCTGGTCAAAATAAAAAAAATGAATCCTTAGCAAGAAAATTTGTTAAAGGATGAGCTATTTTTGAAAAATCTTTGAAAAATCTACTATAAAACCCGACGTGGCGTAAAAAGCTCCGGATCCCCTTCACTGTTGTAGGTGGCTTTAGACTTTCAATGACTTCAACCTTTGCTCTGTCTTCCTTAATTCTGCACTTAGAGATTAAATGCCCAAAGACTATGCCTTCCCGAAACATGAAGTAGCACTTTTCCTAGTTCAGCACCAGGTTCACCTTTTCACATCTCTGTAAAACTTTAGATAAGTTAGAGAGGCAATGGTTAAAAGAAGAACCATACACAAAAAAGTCATCCATGAATATGTCCATAAAATCTTCAATGTTATTAGCGAAATTTGCCATCATTGCCCGTTCAAATGTTGTAGGGGCGTTGCAAAGTCCGAAGGGCATTATGCGATATGTGTATGTACCATATGGGTAGGTAAAAGTTGTTTTCTCTTGATTGTCAGGGTGGATAGGAATTTGAAAAAAAACCTAAAAATCCATCCAGAAAACAGAAGTAAGAGTTATGAGCTAGTTTATCTAATATATAATCAATGAATGGTAATGGAAAGTGATCTTTTCTTGTAGCGATATTCAATTTTCTATAGTCGATACACATCCTTCATCCTATGACTGTGCATGTTAGTATCAACTCATCAGAATCATTCTTAAATACTGCAATACCTCCCTTCTTTGGTACAACATGTATCGGGCTCACCCAAGACCTGTCAGAGATGGGTAAAGGACCCCTGCATCCAAATGTTTGAGGACTTCCTTCTTCACCATCCTTCATATGCGGGTTAAGTCTACGTTGGAATTCCATGGAAGGCTTGCTATTTTGCTCAAGTAAGATCCTGTGCATGCAAATCGATGGGTTAATTCCCTTAATATCATCTAGTGAATAGCCGATTACCTTCTTGTGAAGACAAAGTTCTCTTAAGAGGAGTTCAGCTTGCTCTTTGTTCAATTCAGCACTTACTATCACCGGGTATGTAGAATTATCACCAAAGAACTCATATCTTAATGTGCTGGGTAGGCTTTTGAATTCAATCTTCCTTGATCCTTGTTCCTCAAAATTATCCTTAGATGTCACTTCCAGCTTCAAAGATGTAGACTCCATGATTTGGTTTGAATCCAGGAGCGTAGTGTAGTCTTTGGCTTTCCCCTTTATATCTTGCTCTTTAACATTTATTAAACTCAAGTCAAGTGGATCTACCTCTCCCCTGTAAGGCTCAATGTGCTGCACAGCTTTCTCAATGATGTCCACACTGCAGTATGTACCTATAATAAAAGGTTTTTTCATAGAGTCAGATAGATCAATATATAACATTATCACCGATGTTCAAATCCAGTTTCCCAGTTTTGACATCGATGACAACACCAGCTGTAGCTAGAAAAGGTCTCCTAATAATGATACAGAGCCTATCATCCTCATCAATTTATAAGACAATAAAATCTGCAGGGACAAAGTAATCTCCCACTTTGATGGGCACATTGATGTAGCTACGCAGGTGGGTTGGTCCTTAATGCCATACTCTACGGTGTTACACGATGCATGAAAAATGTGAGAGGGTCTTGAGACAAGGGAAGTTAAAATGCTCAGAAAATGCAGCAAGAAAGCACGAAGAAATCAGCGATAAATTCGTTTCGGGGCAACACAAAATGCAAGAGAGAACCACGGCACTCAGAACTATGAAATTTTCGTACTAACTTCTTTGGGCAAATTTTAAGCGCAGCATATATGTAGGGGACAGTGGCTTCGCAGGGCTCAACTCACGCACCTATGAGCCTGAAACGCACCAAAGAACAGAAAATCGTCCACGCCTCCGATCTCCGGATACTCGTGGGTGAAGGAGAAACAAAGGCAAGACTTAGTGTAAACACTAGAGCTTTCGATAAACAGGCGAACCTAACCCACCGGAGGCAGTGGGATTTACTTCTTATAAGGCTGGAAATGAACTTCTGAGTCAAGGCACCGACCACAACTCGTACAAACTCTGGAATCAAAGCACCGACTTTGATTCCTACAAGCTGGAAGCACTCTGCTCACTAGAAGAACTCTACCTCTACTAGAGAACTAAAGATAAGACTAGCTCATCCTCTTCTTTTATAGAACAAGAGGGGAGGGAATAAGACAAAAGAGAAATCCTACAAACTACTAACTCTTGCATCACCAAAAGTGGTCAAGCTCATGCTACAAGACAAGAGAAAACAAACTCCTACCAAGTAAAGTGAAGCTTCTGCGCATGTCCTTTTGATCCTCATACGGGGGTCGTTGCGATGGCCATTAGATGAGCTTGAAGCATGCTGTGACAAAGCAGCTAAATTTTGAAATCGTGGGCTGGTTCATCACGGTTGAGGTGTGCTCTTGGACCATGTTGTTGAGATAGTTGTGGTACCCATCTTGGACCGGGCCTTCGGTGGGTCGAGTTGTGAGGCCTATGGGCTAAAGAACCTTAGTGTGGACCGACAGTGGGCAGATAACCCCCATGTAGCGATCCGGTGCTTGGCTTGAGCGTTGGGACAACCAGACTGTCACCTTGTTGGGCTCCATTGGGTTTTCCTTGGATGGATGAACATGGTGTGGAGGGTTGTTCATGTAGAAATGGGGTTGCCGGGGTGAAATGGCGTCCTCAGGCGTGATCACGGCCTGGCTGTTATGCTATTCATGGCCGTGATCATGTGTTCTGGAATCTGTCAAGGCATTCATGGCCTAGCCATGCTGATGCTCATGGTTGTGATGTTGTTCACAGCCGTGACCGCGTTCATGTCTAGAATCACCGATTTTTTCATTTTTTATCGAGGTGATCACAGCAGTGATTAGGGACGTCAGATTTTGCCGCGCTGTTCACTACCTACCTGTGACGGTTGTCACGCTTGTGCTTATGTCTGCCGAAATTCACCGAGCTTATCAGGGCTTGGCCTTCCTGGCCATGTTGGGGTGCACGCCTGTGCAGGGGTCTGCTGGAGCCCGTCACGCCCTTGACGGCAGGCACAGCCTCTCCGTGATCGTCTCATAGGGAAGATTTTGGGGGCGCCTTTGAGTCCAGATTTTCCCCCTCTCTAGTGCTATCTTCACCTGCATCAACTCCCCCTAGTTTGAAGAGTTCTCCTCTGGAGAACTAGGGGGAAGGGGCTCGTCGGTGTCAAAAGGCTCCTCCAAAGGACCGTGGAAGGTAGGATGTCTGCCACATTGATGACGGGGTGGATCCCCATGCTCTCGGGTAGGTCCAAGACATAGGCGTTGGAGCCGATCCGCCGCAGCACCGCATAGGGCCCCAAGTAACATGGCTGGAGCTTAAAATGTGCCATGTTCGAAAGATACTCAGGGTGGATACACACCCTCACCAGCTCACCAATAGAGAAATGATGTGGCTTATGGTGCTTGTTGGCCCTCATTGCATTACGAGTGTTGCCGAAAAAGATACGATGCAGAACTTCATTATGCAAGCTAGCTACATGTTGGGCAAAAGAGTATGCATGCTTCTGAGAGGTGGGACTCCATGGGAATGTCATACTGTTGGGGTATGCCCTTAAGGCTAATGTTTGAGGCCTTGGGATTCTATCAGTATCATGTATATAAACTCTTATGTTTATAAAGGCAATGGTTGTTGTTCAGTAT
>JANTFE010002947.1:0-12063 GCA_027562315.1 Costus pulverulentus | reverse complement strand
CATCACCTTGTGTGCGTCACTTGTGGAGAAGATCCCTTTCGGTCTTTGCTTCCAAGGCACCATCCAATCCGATGGCATTGGTATGATCCTTCATTGATGTTTGCAATCTGGTTTTATAGTTGATCATATTTCATGCAACCGATCGCTAGAAACCCTCATTTCCGCTGCAAAGATTTACATGCGCCTACCTTTAGGGTTTCGCTCCCCCTTGAAGGGGACCTTACACATACAAGTCCATGGGTTTACGTGGTTGATGGCCCAAGACAACTTGGAAGGGACTAAGACCCGTAGACCTATTGGCTGCACTATTCTATGTGAATTCCTCCATAGGGAGGATAGTGTCCCAAGACCTCGGGTGATCGCCAATGAGGCAACAAAGCAAGTTGCCCAAACTACGATTAACCACCTCGGTTTGGCCGTCGATTTGGAGATGGTAGGCTATGGAAAATTTCAAGGTGGTGCCCAAGAGGGCCCAAAGTGAGCGCCATAAGTGGTTCACAAACCGCGTGTCGCGGTCGGACAAGATAGTCAAAGGGAGACCATGGAGACGGACAATCTTCTTAAAGAAAAGGTGTGCCATGAGGGACGCATCCACAATCCACGAACAGGGGATGAAGTCGGCCATTTTTGAGAACTAGTGTACAACCACGTAGACGGAGTTGAAGCAGGATGTGGTGCGAGGCAATCTAAGGATGAAGTCCATTCTGAGTTCGTGGGGGGCTTGGCCAATTGACACGTACCACAATAGCGCACAATGCACTCAACATCCTTGGGGAGGGAAGGCCAAAAGAAGCATTCTTCTGCCATTTCAAGGGTCTTGTCATGGCAATGATGGCCGGCGACACCTCCCATGTGCGGCTCGAGCAAAAGATGATCTCGAAGCGATGATCGGGGAATGTACAAGCAATTCTCCAAGAAAAGGTAGCCCTCGCAGAGCTGGCACAGTGACTCGGGGTTAGAGACTCAGTCAAGGTGGCATAAATGGCGCCAAAGTCGGAGCACATGGTGTATTCCTCCTTGACGTGGTCAAAGGTGTTGACGCGGGTGCGTATTACGCACAAGAGGGTCTGAACGCGACTCGAAGCGTCCGCAACGACATTTTTCTTACCTGCCTTGTGATTGATCACAAAGGAGTATTGTTGCAAGTACTCAACCCACTTGGCATGGTGGGCACCCAATTTCTTTTGAGCACTAAGGAATGACAGGGCCTGATGGTCGCTATACAAAATGAACTCACAGTGGACGAGGTAGTGCCTCCACTGACGGAGCGACTGGACTATGGCATAGGACTCCTTGTCGTAAGTCGAGTAACACTGCTGGACAGTGTTCAATTTTTTCACTAAATAAGGCTACAGGGTGGTCTTCTTAACTCAGGGAACTTCCGATCCCAGTACTGGAGGGATCACATGCAACCTCGAAAACTTTCAAGAAGTCCGGAAGCCACAGGATGGGGGTAGTCGTGATGGCATCCTTAAGGGCGCTGAAGGTGCATTGAGTGGCAGGTGTCCACTCAAAGTCATCCTTGGACAGACGCTGGGTTAGCGGGGTCGCAATTGTGCTGAAACCCCGAACGAAACAACGGTAAAAGCCTGTGAGGCCCAAAAAGCTATGGACCTCAAACATGGTGTGAGGTTTGGGCCAATGCTGGATGGTCTCAACTTTAACGGGGTCAACAGAAAGACCTAGGTTAGACACAACGAAGCCTAGGAAGTGGACTCGGTTGGTCATGAAGGTTCACTTCTTCATGTTTAGGAAGAGGCGCTCCTTGCGCAGGAGGTCAAATGTGGCACGAAGATGTGCCAAGTGCTCATCTTGGGTCTGACTAAAGATCAAAATATCGTCAAAGTAAATGACTAGAAACTTGCCCACGTAGGTCTTGAGGACCTGACTCATCAGCTTCATAAAGGTGGACGGGGCATTGGACAACCCGAATGGCATGAATAGTCATTCATAAAGATCATCCTTAGTCTTGAAGGTGGTTTTCGACTCATCGCGCTCGCGAATGCAGACTTGGTGGCATCCGCTACGAAGGTCGAGCTTGGAGAACCAAGGGGCCCTAGAAACTAAGTCCAACATGCCATCAAGCCTAGGGATGGGGAACCTATACTTGATGGTGATCTAGTTAATGGCGTGGTTGTCAATGCACATGCGCCACGACCCATCCTTCTTGGGTGTGAGCAAGGTGGGGACATCACAAGGACTTAGGCTCTCACAGATGTAACCCTTGGTGAGGAGTTCATCCACTTGACGCTGCAATTCAACATGCTTAGTGGGGTTGAGGTGATGTTGCGGAAGGTTAGGGAGGGGTGCTCCCAGAATATGGTCAATGGCGTGTTGGATCTCCCGATCTGGAGGGAGTCCATGGGGTAAGTCCTCGGGGCTAATATCACTAAACTAGGACAAGAGGGTAGAGACCTCTGGGGGAGGTGCTGCACTCATGGAAGACGAGGGTTCCTGTGCCTTGTGCACCATCAAGGTGTAGACAATCCTGGACTTGGTAGCCTTGCGCATGAGTGCGGGGGTGCGCATAAGAGACACAATGGCTGGTGCTAGAGGGGCAGGCTGGGGTGGGACAATCGAGCCCTTAAAGGTGGATGCACGTAGCTCCTTGGGCGGAGCCAGTATCAAACGTGTTCGACCGGCCATAGTGAACTACGTCTCTATCATATAACTAAGGGCGACCCAAAAGGACGTGGGAAACATCCATGCAGTCACGTCACACCACACTTTCTCACGGTAGACCAAAAGCAATGGGAACTTGGTATCTGTGGGTGACCGAAAGACTTGACGTGTCAACCCACACGATCGAGTAAGGTTTCGGGTGAGGCTCAAGGATATAACCAAAGCAGGTGTTCGAGGTCCTAGGGACCACAATCAAGCTACTTCTCCTATCATTGACGATCGTACACGAGTGCCTGTTGCACTTGATGTAACTCATGAAAATGCTTGTGCACCTCCAATCCTCGAAGGGTGGGTTTAGACAAGGGTGCACCGCACAACCGCAAGGGTGGGGTGACCCAACTCGTCACCACTCGTGTAGCACTCGACCTCAACGTCGTGCTCCGTGCAGTCGTGGATAATGGTAGCTACATAGGTGTGACTTTTGTTTGCAGAGGCAAACTTCTTCAGACAATTCCTAGAGTAGTGACTCGGTTGTAGGCAATTGTAACAGTGTACTCGTTTGGACAACCCAACAATGGGGCCTTGCCTTTCTCCTCCCACGTGGGACGAGGAGCGGAGCCTCCGGGCTTGGGTGCCGAGGGGAACTTTGGGCCTTAGGCACAAGATGCGGGTCTGAGCATGGCTCGGGACGCTCAGCCTATTGGTGAACATGCAAGGGTCCACTAGCATGCGGACGACGTAGGGGAACAAACTCAATGCGATAGGCCACAACCTGAAGGTCCTGTTGGATGTCATGAACCCGCTGCAAGGTTTGGTCTAGGGACTCCAAACGATAAGTGGGTAAGGCCCACGAATGTCCGCGCAGAGCCCGTTCTTAAATTTGGAACAGACTTACTCGACGTCCTCTTGTAAGTTGCAACGAATTTGCAATGTGTCAAGAGTTAGGCGATACTCTTCTATGGTACCCAATGCTTGGTGTAGGCTACTATATTGGTCAAGGAGGCGTTGCCTATATGAAGCGGGTACATATTGTTCACAGAGATGATACTTTATTTACTCCTAATAGGTGATAGGATGGAGGGCATTCCGCTCATTCTGGCGTTCCACAATTTTCCAATGTAGACGCGCGAGACCATAGAGCAAGGTTCGAACAAACCAGACACGCATGTATGGAGGGTAGTCGCTCAAATCAAAGTAGGTGTCTATAGATGCAACCCAATCTAGGAATTGTGTGGGGTCAAGACCGCCCGCGAAGTGCGGGGGTGTGTCTTGGATGAAGCAACAAAAGTCATCATCCACCTAGGTTTGCTCGTACCGGAGTTGGGTTGGGGCCTTTGTGCGGCCCAAACATCATCCTCATCAAAGGGCTCATCCTCATAAACAAGGCCTCCGGGGGCCACGTAAGGCCTACGTTGGCCTGACTCATCGTCAAAGAGTTGGTGCCGAATGGGCGCCGCTACCGGGGGCAACTCTCTAGTCAGGGCGAGACACATAGAGGGAGGGGGCTGAACCGAGTTAGGGCGACTATGCTCCGACATGCTAAAACGATCAGCGAGGTCCTGGAACCCAGCCAAGGGCTGCTGGATTGCGGTCTCCGTGGACAACTTATGGGCATGCAATTGCGCGGTTAGCGCATCGACTCGCACAGTAAGCGCAGCCAATGACTCTAAGCGGACAGTAGTCCCTTCCGAGGGCTAGATCGACTCTTGGGTTTTGGGAATGGTGTTGGGGAATTGAGAAGACATGACTTGTGACCTTGTAGTCACCATGCACAAACATGGGAAGACACACTAAGTGCAGAATGCTGAAATGTTGAAAAACTATGCCAAAATATGCCAATGCAATGGAGTTGGACTGTGCGAACAATAGGAATTGAACACGCTACTCCTCTGATACTAGAGATGATGAAGCTAAATAAGTGGATTGCTCCTTAGCGCCGTACTTTTTGGTGTTACACGATGCACAGAAAATGAGAGAGGGTCTTGAGACGAGGGAAGTTAAAACACCCAGAAAATGTAGCAAGAAAGCATGAAGAAATCGACAACGAACTCTTTTCAGGGCAACACAAAATGCAAGAGACAACCACGACACTCAGAACTATGAAATTTTCACACTAACCACTTTTGGCAAATTTTAAGCGCAACATGTATTTAGGGGACAACAACTTCACATGGCTCAGCTCGTGCGCCTATGAGCCTGAAATGCACCAAAGAATAGAAAATCATCCACGCTTCCGATGTACAAATACTCGTGGGTGAAGGAGAAATGAAGGCAAGAATAAGTGAAAACACACCAGAGCTTGTGAAAAACAAGCGAACCTGACCGACCGGAGGCGGTGGGATTTACTTCTTATAAGGCCGGAAATGAACTTCTGATTCGAGGTACCGACCACGACTCGTACAAACTCTGAAATCGAAGCACCAACTTTGACACCTACAAGCTGGAGGCACACTGTGTTGGTGTGTGTGCCCTGAGACCTAGTATTGGTCTATCTTTTGTACTACTTGACTCTGATATTTATATCATTCTGGCATTGTCGTTATCATTGTTTGTTTACATCTGTGATCATGCACTTACAATATAATGTCCCTAGAGATAGATTAGATCTGTGCTCAAACTATTGTCCCCAATCAATGTACCTTAGCGGATATGGGACAGCTATGGTACGTGAGAGACTAGTATATGGGCTGGTTAAGCATGAGGTGCTAGCGCATACATATGGGTATATTAGTAGTGGATATACTGGACCGACCCGCTGTGAGGCTATAACTTGGTGTCATGAGTTATCCTCACAAGTGACAGGAGATAAATCTTATCCAATGTAATGAAGGTTGGGTTAGCTCATTATCCAATGAGGCCCAATAACAAGTTGTCATGAAGCAACAATGGGCTAAAAGGGTACAATGGGGATAAATCTTATCTCATTGGCGCCTAGGGACTCAATGGGGATAAGTTGCGCAATTTCCTTCATAAGAAAGCAATTGGTGCCTCCCCCCTTGTTCCTTGGATGGAAGTCTTGCCTCTAAGGAAAGTCTCAGGGCTGATATGGCTAGAAGAACTACTAAGGAAGGTCTTGGAGAATTTCCCAAACCCTAAACCCTAATTGCCACCCCACACATACCCTAGCCGCCCCCTTCTTCATGAGTTCTGCCCACACCTTGTTCTAGCTGCCCCTCAAGCCTCTATATATTAATGATATGCGAGAGGCTCATTAGGCTAATGAATTGGCATGAGCAAGAATTGAGGGGCAAGAACAACAAGGAGTTGGCGCAATATTCCTCTTCCACTTGAGGGCCACAATTCATCTTCTTCTTCATCTCTTATTGGCACAAGGAGAATTGAAGTTGGTGACTTCTTCTTCCTTGCCACAAGTCTTCTCTATCTCCTCCTCTTGGCGCAAGATTGGAGGAAGGCTTGGCGGCATCATCTCCCCTTCCTCTTGACCTTGGTGCATCTTTCCTAGAAGTTGGCGCAAGTGGTGTTGAAAGTGACATAAGGCTTGGATCTTCTTCTCGAGGCTAGCACCGGGCGAGGAAGAAAAGAGCTCGAGGCATCTGTGTGTGTGAGACTACAGAGGACACACGCTTGGGTGCTTACCTTGACATCGGCCTCATCTTGCTCTTAAGGTATTTACTATCTCATCATGTCGACCCCCTAGCAAGATGATCTTCACTGGGTTCTTAGGACCGGCCTATTTCGGGGATATTATTCCGCTGCATTTGTAATATATTATTTTTGAAAATTATAAAATTTCCCCAGGGTTTCCCAACACTCTGCTCACCAGGAGAACTCTACCTCTACTAGAGAACTGAAGATAAGACTAGCTCATCCTCCTCTTTTATAGAACAAGAGGGGAGGAAACAAGACAAAAGATAAATCCTACCAACTACCAACTCTTGTAGCCCAAAAAGAGGTCAAGCTACATCTACAAGACAAGAGAAAACAAACTCCTACCAACTAAAGTGAAGCTTCTGTGCATGCCCTTTTGATCCTCTATTGTGTCAGCAAGTGCACGGATACTCGAAGTAATAAAAAGATATCGAACCACAGAGACCGCATTTGTTAAGTACCAAAGAATTAATTTCTTATTAGTTAGGCAATCGAATACGATGTAAGCGGCAAACGGAAATCACACGAAATATCAGAGAGAAAAGCTGGGACTAGGGTTTCATCCACCTCAATTTCAATGACTAGATATAATTAAATGATCATCAATTTACTCTTAATTTGATAAAGATATAATTTACTTAATAAAGAAATTATCTCACTTTCGTGCAGACAATTTACAAAGAACAATTCCTCACTTTCGCAAAAGATTTGTTCAATGCTAAAGATAAGTAAATCATCGACAAAAAGATTTAAGATCACTTTCATGCATCTAATCTTTATGTCACTCATCTCGAGTGAAAACTAAATACTTTCATACTTTAGATTCACAGGTTCTACTTAAGGTTCCCCAACGATCTAATACTTAATTTCTCACAATATCTTCATGTTTAACTCATTAATGTCTCCTAGGTCAAATTATCAACAAGTCAATAAACTTCTAAAATCTAGAAACAAGAATAAACCTAATTTTTTACGATGAGTTCCTAATTCACGGTTCTAGGGTTCCATGTTTTTGCAAGTCACCTTTCGATCCATATCGCAAAAACTCCAATACATGTGGACAATATGAAACTAGAAGAGATTAAAGACAATCATCACATAAGTAGAATTATCATAAAAAGAGTATACTGAGGAAATAAAGATTATCTAGTCATTATGAAATTAAGGGGATTACACCCCCTATCCCAAAAAGTGTTTAAGCTAGCATGATGAAGAAATTACAATATGCCATAGTTTAGAATGAACAGAAATCAAAAAGAAGGGAAATTTTACTAAACACAGGGCTGTAATCGAAATTACAGCCTGTGATTTCTCGCGTGAACAGTGCCGGCGGCGCCTCTTTCGTTGATTTCTCCTTCGATCGGTCTCCTTTCGTTCTAAAACTTCTAGTGTATGTTCTCCTCCCTCAAGTGTAGCTTCCCTTCAAATTTCATGGCCGGAGATGCTCTGTACTCTTCCCGGTAGTGAAACCTAGGGTGGCGGTGAAGATGGTGATTTCTTTCTGAAACGTTGATCAAAATTAGGGCTTTTGGTGCACTGATCCTCCCCATGTTTTGACGAGTATTCCCCTCTCTATGGATCTTAAATTGAAGGTCTAAATCATCTGCAATTATCCGCGCAAAAATTGGGATTTAATATGACCAGGAAAATCGGGAGTCTAGGTCATAATTACGGCCCATGTAAATGTTTACGGCGGTGCCATATTTTATTATGTGAAGAATCTGGAAAGAAACACGTGCCGTAAAAACAAGCACAGCAGTGCCGTGATCGCGCAAAGCTTTCTGTAAAGAAATCATCAGACATTACGGCCCGTAATGTTCATTATGGTAGTGCCATAATATCTGCAATTCTTTCTTTACAAAAATCGACTGAAATTATGGCTGAACTAAAAGATCACAGTAGTGTCATGGTTTATTATGTAGGTTTACTAAAACCATGGTACCGTAATATTGATTACAGCCCTGCCGTAATTTGGTCTGAAGCTCCGGTTTGTGTGAAATTTTGACAGGTAATCTTCTCTTGAAGATGGGAATTTGTCTATGCATTTGGATTGCTTGAAAACGCCTTAAAATAATGCCTTTTTACCTGAAAATGATCAAAAACTAGAAAAAATATAGATTCCGTAATATTTGATAAATAAGGCATGAAAATAAGCAAAGGAGCATGAATATGACACAAAAAAACCTATAAAATGATACAAAATACACTATGATTTTTCGTGTCATCAAATACATAAGGCTCAAAGTTTGCTTGTCCTCGAGCAAAATTAAAAATTGATTATCCTCAAGCAAAATTAAAAATTGATTAAAAGAATAAGCTTTCTTATGAAGAATGAATTTCTAAAATATAATCACTAATGAAATATCTCACTAAATGCTACATAGAATTTTAAATAAACATATCATCCTTTGAATTCAATATTCAAGATCTACAACTTAATCAAATAAAATTTTGCATCTTGTATAATAAATAGAATTTCAAACCCATCATACTTTCGTTTACAGGAATAACATTTTCAAGATCTTTTTCCACTGAGAATTTTTTTTAGTTCCTCCCTTTTTTGTGTCGTTCACATTCTCCAATTCGATTACCACCTTTTTTTTGGTGAAGAACTTAGAGTACACTAGTCACATAACTAGTGTAATAGAACTCATATCTCTTTGGTAGGAAGAATCTTACTTGAGATAGTGAAGTCAATGTAAAACGATTTTTCTCATGACATTGACCCACATAGATACATACTTTCATGTTTGGACTTCAACTCTTAACTTCGGTAACACCGCAAATCAACACGGTGCCAAGCCAAGGAGTCATTCTCTAAAATTTTATTTCGACTTCAACCCATGTCTTTGGTAACACTACCAATTTTGCACAGTCCCAAGTAAGGGAGTCAACTCTCATAATATTTGATCATGGCATCTTTCTTCCCAACAAAAAGCAAATAGATCGAACATCAACTAAGTTAATCAATCGATATCAACTCAAAAATCATACTTATATGTTTGTTTTATTTAAAGAAGTAGCTTCACTTTTAGATCATATTCATCAAACAATATATCTACCCAAAATCTCAAGCATCAATCAATGAGAATTTCTAATAGACTGACATGTATTAAAGAAATAAATTCATCACAATAGGTCTATCTTTAATCACAGGCATTTGACAAATTTATCATTATGAAAATCATATTGTCAATAGAATTTTCATAATTGGACCACACTTCAACATTATAGCATAAAACCATCACAAGAGAAAATTTACATATATCCATTCAGAAACAAATTTATACAATCAATCATGCAACAATACTCACCCACAAAAGGTGCTCAATATCAACAGAAGATCAAATATCGTACAACCTTATTGAATTCAAAATCACAATAACAAATTCAGAATCATAGTGATACAACCAAAGCAAATTTTAAATTTCGGAGAGTCATGACAAGCAGTATATAGCAGCAGCGGCCAAAAGAAGTTTGACCAATCTAAGTCATCCTTCCCTACAAAGATATGAAACATCAATAGCAATATAAGATAAACAAGGAATAGGTAGGGAAAAAGATACTCACAGAGCTCTAATGATCATCATCATATCCAATCTCTTTAGTGTCCTTAGGGGTTACATCCATGATCATCATGTTGTCCTTCCTGGCCCCCATCATCACCACCACCTCTCCTGCTATCCTCAAAACTGAAACGGTCATAGAGGAAATTTCCCATCTCCTCCACGTAGTTGCCAAGCTCCTTTATGCCTTGGTGAATATGTTCCATGGAGTCAAACATTCTTCCCATGAATCAAGCATTCTTTCCATGAGGCAACCCTAATGGTACACCTCAGTAGAGAGAGACTAGAAACTAGGGTCGAAGGCACTGGCCCACCCTCTATCAGTAGCACGGCGCGAGGAACTTGAAGCTAGGTGTGAAGGTGACTCAGCAGCTCCATGAGATGGTCGATCCATACCCATATCAAATGGGTCATCTCTGCCACCACAGGTGGGTGGTGGTGGTGTAGTGTCCAATGGAGGTGTGAAAGCGGCTTCAGCAATACTAGGTGACAGTTTCCAGTTTGCTTGGTCTTTAACTGTTCCCTTCTTAGTATGAGGAAGGGGCAATATGGGAGCCCCTGGTCCAAGGACCAAACAGTAGACATCGCCTTCTCTAACAATCATCCTCATGGCAATGCAAGATTTGATGTCCAATCTTGCATTTCCCCTGGCCACTTCAACTCCATAAGGCTCAACATTAAGAAATAAAGCTATAGGGGTAATGAAACCTCCTATCACAATAGCCCCTGTCTTTGCCCATGCCACCTTGTCCATATGCTTGATCAAGAAAAAGGCCACATCAACAGGGTACCCATGCAACATCCCCCATAAGAAGTAAAGTTCAGATTGACGGACCATGCCGTCACTGTCACCACGCCAAACACTATGTGAGCTAAAACTCTATGTGCATATTTGATGCAAGGGTTGGTGATTTTAGAAGCTTTAGCTGCTACTACTAAAAAATGGGTCTCTGAAGAAATTTGGTTCCAAAAAACATTCTCGATGAACCAACCGGTACTTGAGTGTGCCCTCTTGATGCCAAGTGGAAAATGGACCTGATGTTACTCAAGGTGAGCCTCCACTCAATGTTAGCCATGCGGAACGTGATCTCTCCATCAGCACATCCTCTATAAACTCCTGGAGCTCCATGTCCATGTTGCTAAGAAACTCTAACACAAAGGGCAAGCAAGTCTGTGGCGTCAACTGGAAGAAATCATGTAGGGCTGATAGAATTATGGCCATAATGTTCCTTATGGCGGTACCGTATTTCAAGTCATTCGAAAAACACGGGCTGTAATTTCTATACGGCCATGCTATAAAATTTTCAAAACTCTCGGGGAAAAAACTGACCATTAATACGGTACCGTACAAATTATTACGGCAGTGCTGTAGAATGCTCAAAGCTTTCTGGTCAAAAATAGACCGTAATTATGGTACCGTGAAATACGTTACGGCAGTGATGTAAAAATGAAGAGATATTTTTTTAAAAAACAAATGAGAATCAAAACAAAATTTAAGGCACAACAAAAATTTTTACGACTTGTAAAAAATCATTACGGCTTGTAACAAATGAGAATCATTTCTTCCTGAAATGCTAATCAAAATTAGGGCTTTTGGTGCGCTGATCCACCCCTTGTTATGATGAGTATTCCCGTCTTTACGAATCTCAAATTGGTGGTCTAAATCACCAGCAGTCATCCGCGCAAAAATCGGACTTCAATATGACCTGGAAAATCGGGAGTCTGGGTCATAATTACAGCCCGTGTAAATGTTTATGGCAATGCCATATTTTATTCTGTGAAGAATCTAGAAAGAAACACGTGCCGTAAAAACAGCCAAGGCAATGCCATGATCGCGCAAAGCTTTCTATAAAGAAATCATCCGACATTACGGCAGTGCCGTAATATCTGCAATTCATTCTGTAAAGAAATCGACCAAAATTATGGTAGAACAAACATATTACGGCAGTGTCATGGTTTATTCTGTAGGTTTAGTAAAACTACGATACCGTAATATTGATTACGGCCCTGCATTAATTTGGTCTGAAGCTCTGATTTTCGTGAAATTTTGACAGGTAATCTTCTCTTGATGATGGGAATTTGTCTATGCATTTGGATTGCTTGAAAATTCCTTAAAATAATGCCTTTTTACCTGAAAATGATCAAAAAAATAGAAAATGTGTAGATTCCATAATATATGATAAATAAGGCATGAAAATAAGCAAAGAAGCGTGAATATGACACAAAAAGACCTATCAAATGACACAAAATACACTATGAATTTTCG
>JANTFE010000298.1:5540-18240 GCA_027562315.1 Costus pulverulentus | reverse complement strand
TTTGGGTTGGCATGAGCGCATGGCTTGATGATCTTCCATTTATGGAAAGTCATCAAGGCCGATTTCACTTCAACGCCAAAATGCATATGCGTTCTCTCTTCACTTCAACGCCTTGAACTTTCGTTTGGAGGAGGTTGATGAGATAGAGAGAGGTTTTGCACAAGGAGCTCTCGGCCAAAGAGAATCTCTCATCCCTTGCATACGACAGCCTTTGAAGAACCTTGCTAGAACAAGGATCTCAAAGAGAAGCCGTTGATCATCTTGTGTGTGACGACAAGGAGGAGACCTCTTTTGTTCTCTTGATTCCAAGACACCTCTCACACAATGGCTATGGTATGATCTTTCATTCATACTTGCAAATTTTTCGACAAGTTGATCATATGATTCTTCAAATGATCCATGGAAACCCTAGCTTCCGCTATGAAATTATTGATTTGCGCCCCTTTAGGGTTTCACCCCCTTGCGCTCCCCCTTGAAGGGGACCCCTCTTCACATTTATCATCAACTTCAAACAGAACAAAATTGTTTGTATGTTGGAAAACCCCGAGGATATTTTATAGTTTTCACATAGAATACAATACATACACAGTGGAATAATAACCCTGAAACAGGCGGTCCCAAAAACCCAGTGAAGATCATGTTGCGAGGGGGTCGACATGATAAGATAGAAACTACCTTAGGTTCAAGATGAGGCCGATGTTGAGGTAGGCACCCAAGCATGCACTCTCTGCACTCTCACACACACGGATGCCTCGAGCTCCCTTCTTCCTCGCCCGGTGCTAGCCTCGGGAAGAAGATCCAAGCCTTGCGTCACCTTCTTCTAACCTTGCACCACCTCCAAGCATGATGCGCCAATGGAAGAAGGATGGAGAAGAAGAAGCCGCCAAGGAGAAGTCCTTCTTGCACCAAAAGGAGGAGAAGAAGACTTGCTTGCGGTCTTGTGGAAGAGATTGCGCCAATGCCTTCTTTCTCTCACCCTTGAAGTTGCTCACGCCAACTTCAAGTCTTACTCTTGCATATCATGTCATGGATAGACGCAAGGGGCGGCAAGAGGTATATAATAGGCACAATGCATGAAGGATAAGTCGGCTAGGGCAAAGGTAAGTGGGTGGCTAGGGTTTGAAGCAAGGAAAGACTCACAGTCCTTTCCATAAGCACCTAGCCCTCTTCCATATTTGCTTAGGGATTTCCATACAAATCCCTTAGGCCATATGCGCTCTCATCCTTGCCATAGAGGCAAGGTTACCATCCAAGGTAGAGGGGGGAGGCGCCAATTGCTTCCTAATGAAGCACTAGGCGCCTATTCCTCCCCATTATGTCCTTAGGCACCAATGGGAGGAGTTTTCTCCCCATTGTACCCTATTGCCTCATAACCTCTTCATGAAAACTTGTTATTGGGCCTCATTGGGTAATGAGCTAGCCCAAACTTCATTACATGGGTTGATTAAGCAATTGGATCCAATTCAATGCAACCCTAATCCAAATGTAACCAATCTTGGTCAATTTTGGGTCAACCTGCCAAAAATGAAGTTTGACTCCAATAACTCTCTTCCATCTCATCAGGCCCATTGGCACTGATGAAATCTCCCAAATAGATCTGAGTTATCCAATTACTCGGTCATAAGGCTTCCCGATCAATACGAGATCTCGAGTATTAAGGTGTGCGACCCTATAGGTTCCTCTGACATTGTTAGTGCTGACTTAAGGTCACCACAAGCAGTGAGTGGCACCTAGTAGTGCATCGCTGCTACCCAAGTCATCAGAATGAATATTGATGTCAACATCCCCATCTTTGCAACTTGGTACAGATACATTATAGTCCCTTTACCAATCTGATATCCGATTGGACACGTGTGTCATCACTTGTTTTCACCTAATCACATGGTCATGACTAAATCAGGTTATCACCTGGGTGTGACCATACACTTTCAGTCATATAACCATAGAGGAGCTCCATCCATATTAAGCTTCCCTTAGGAATAGGCAAATCCTCTGTCTGTCCATTGACGTTCTCATATGGGTCATGGCATGCTCAATGACAACCGTTATTACCTCCCAACTATGGCGAGGTGTTAGGTTGTATCAAAGCATGTCCCTAACCATATAGAATGGTCAATGACCTCAAGTCAAGGGATCAATGCATCTCCTGTCACTTGTGAGGATAACTCATGACACCAAGTCATTGCCTCACAGCGGGTCGGTCTAGTATATCCACCACTGATATACCCATTTGTCTGCGTTAGCACCTCGTGCCTAACTAGCCCATATACCAGTTTCACAAGAACCAGAGCTGTCCCATATCCACTCAAGTACATTGACTGGGGATAACTATTTGAGAATAGATATAATCTATCACCAAGGTCATTATCATGTAAGTACACAATCGTAGATGTAGACAAACATTGATAATGACAACTCCATAATGATATATATATTTATGTCAAGTAGTACAAAGATGGACTAATACTAGATCTCAGGGCATACACACCAACAATCTCTCACTTGCACTTAGACCTAGAGGTTGAGGAACCTCAACCCCATATCCCTAGCATGACCATCATGCTTCTGCTACGCCAAAGCCTTGGTTCATGGGTCTGCCAGATTATTCTCTGTGTCAACTTTGCTAATCTTGACATCACCTCGGTCAATGATCCCTCTGATCAGGTGAAATCTTCTGAGTATGTGTTTTGACCTTTGATGAGACCTTAGTTCCTTGACTTGTGCAATTGCCCAATTGTTGTCACAGTAGAGCTTAATGGGATCCACTGCACTTGGAACCACCTGAAGTTCATAAATGAACTTTCTCATCCAAACGGCTTCTTTGGCTGCCTCAGAAGCAGCCACATACTTAGCCTCGGTTGTAGAATTAGCTATGTTGGATTACTTGAAGCTCTTCCAGCATATAGTGCGGCCATTCATCTTGAACACATAGCCGGCCTGCGATCTGAAGACGTCAGGGTAAGACTGGAATGACGCATCAATGTAGCCCTGAACACTGAGCTCTTCCTGTCCCCCGTAGACTAAGAATAGATCCTTAGTTCTTCTCAGATACTTAATGATGTTATTTATGGCCACTCAGTGCTACAGACCTTGATTGGATTGGTATCGGCTAGTTATGATCACAGCATATGCCACATCTGGTCTAGTACACAACATTGCATACATGATTGATCCCACTGCCGAAGTATAGGGCACTCGACTCATGTCATCCCTCTCAGCCTATGTGGTGGGACACTGACTTTTTTAGAGAGTGAGGCTATGTCTCACTAGAAGGTACCCCTTCTTGGATTGCTCCAAGTTGAATCTCTCCAGGACCTTATCAATGTAGGTACTCTGACTAAGGGCTAGGAGCCTCTTGGATCTATCCCAGTAGATCCTCACACCTAGGATATAGGCGGTCTCCCCTAAGTCCTTCAGCTAGAAACACTTCCCCAACCATGTCTTCATAGACTTAAGACTAGGGATGTCATTTCCGATGAGCAGTATGTCATCGACATACAAGACTAGAAAAGTCACCAAGCTCCCACTGAATTTTCTATACACAAAGACGTCATCTTCACTTTTGATAAAGCCATAATCTCTCACAGCTTCATCAAACCGATGATTCCAACTTTGAGATGCTTGCTTTAATCCATAAATGGATTTCTTTAGCCTGTAGACTTTATTTGCATTTGTAGGATGTATGAAACCATCACGTTGTGTCATATACACATCCTCTATCAGCCTCCCGTTAAGGAACACTATCTTAACATCCATCTGTCATATCTCATAGCCATGATATGCAACTATAGCAAGCAGAATCCAAATGGATTTGATCATGACAACAGGCAAGAATGTTTCATCATAGTCCATCTCATGGACTTGTTTGAATCCTTTAGCCATTAGTCTACCCTTATAGGTAACTATGTTGCCATTCATGTCAATCTTCCTTTTGAAGACCCATTTACACCCTATGGGTTTTACCCCATCAGGCAGCTCAACTAAATCCTAGACTTGTTTAGCTGACAAGGAATCCATCTCGGATCGCATGGCTTCAAGCCATCTCTTAGAGTCCGGTCCACTGATCGCCTCATCGTAAGTCCTGGGCTCATCCTCAAATATGAAGATCCTATCGTGTTGGGTCGATAGCAACCCATATGTCTCAGGTGCATGACGAATCCTCCCAGACCTATGTGGGACCTGTGTTTGAGCCTTAGGCTGCCTAGCAACCGGTGTAGGTGGCTCAGGTTCCATCTCTGTGTCTTGTGGTTGCACTTGAACCTCGTCCAAGTCAAACTTCCTCCCACTGATTTCTCTCATGAGAAATTATTTCTCTATAAAGACAGCACCCCGAGCAATGAAAACTTTGTTCTCGGTAGGAACATAGAAGTAGTATCGTTAAGTTTCCTTATGATACCCCATAAACACACATTTATCAGATCAAGGTTCTAACTTGCTAGAATCCTGACATTTGACATAAGCCTCACATCTCCAGATTTTGGTAAATGAGAGGTTAGGGCGTCTCCCACTCCATACCTCGTATGGAATATTGGAGACACTCTTTGATGGAACGTTATTCAGTATTAGAGAAGCTGTCACAAGTGCAAAACCCTAGAATGAGGGTGGTAGAGTTGCATGACTCATCATAGATCGAACCTTACCTAACAAAGTTCGATTTCTCCTTTTAGACACACCATTCCATTGAAGTGTTCTAGGAGGAATGAGTTGGGATAGAATCCCACACTCTCTCAGATAGCCAAAGAACTCACCACTCAGTTACTCTCCACCACGATCTGATCGAAGAGTTTTCATGGATCTTCCAAGCTTGTTCTCTACTTCATTTTTGAACTCCTTAAATTTCTCAAAGGATTCAGGCTTATGTCTCATGAGATAGACATAACCATATCTACTGAAGCCATTAGTAAATGTGTTGAAGTAGTTGTACCCTCCTCTGGCTTATTTACTAAATGGCCCACACACATCACTGTGTTTAAGATCCAATAAACCTCCTGCCCTCTCACCGATCTTGGTGAAGGGCGCCTTTGTCACCTTCCCTAATAAACAAGGCTCACAAGTATCAAATTCCTCCAAGGAACTTGAATCTAACAACCTATTTGCATGGAGTTGTTGGATGCGATTCTTGTTTATATAGGCTAATCGACAATGCCATAGGAAAGCACCAACTGAACCACTCAGTTTGATCCTTTTGTTATTTATGTTACAAATAGATCTATCTATGTCCTACACATATAATCCATTGCACAAAGTACCCTTCCCATAAAACATGTTTGCAAATGAGAAAGAACAAGAGTTCTCCTTTATTTCAAACTTAAATCCTTTCTTTGCCAAGCAAGGAATGGATACAATATTTTTAGTAAGTGAAGGTACATAATAACAATGATCTAGTTCTAATATAAGTCCAGAAGGCAGGGAGAATGTCAAAACTCCTACAGTAACAACAATAACTTATGCCCCGTTTCCAACCCGTAGCTCAATCTCTCCAGGCCGCACCGATCTACTTTTCTTGAGCCCCTGCAAATTTGTACAAATATGAGCTCCACATGCAGTATCCAATACTCATGTGGAAGCACCTCTTTTCTTGACTTCAGTAACATAAATACCTGAGCTAGAAGCTAAGGCCAAGCCTTTCTTCTCCTCATTCTGAAGTTGCTTGCAGTCCCTCGTCTAGTGACCCTGCTCGCCATAGTGGAAGCACCTCTGTTCCTTTGACTTATTTGCCTTTTTCTTTAGTGCCTTGGTACGACCTTTGGCACTGCCCTTAACACATGCCCTACCCTTCTTCTTCATCTTCTTTGTCGCATGTACCAAAAGAACAGAATTGGGTTTGGTCTTACTCATCTCACGCTCGGCTATTTGGAGCATATTTAGTAGTTCCTCCTTTATGCAATCAATCCAGTTCAAGTTAAAGTTTATTATAAACGGATTGAAGCTAGGGGGCAAGGACTGCAGAAGAAGATCCACAACCAGCTCATTATCTATGGTGTGTCCCAGTCTCTTGAGATGATCCACATTCCCAATCAGCTTGAGAACATGGGGTCTCACTGGTGCACCCTCAGATAACTTGCACTGAAATACTGCTTTGGCAGTGTCATATCTCTCAGTTCTAACTTGAGCCCCGAACATCTATTTCAGATGAGTGATCAACTGAAAAGCGTTCTGCTCCTCATATTGCACCTGAAATTCATGTGCCATAGTGGCTAGCATGAGACATGGAACCTCCAAAGAGTCATCCTGATGCTTTCTAAAAGCATCCTTCTCTACCGTCTGGGCATTAGGCACAGGAGCCGCAGGAAGAGGCAGTTCGAGGACATACAACTTGTTGTATCCCAACAAGTAGGTGCGCAAACTTATCTCTAGTGGATACTCAGGATACCAAAGACTTGTTGTGTCCAAAAACTTGTTGTTATTTCCGCAAGTGCATGGATACTCGAAGTAATAAAGAAAGTATCGAATCCACAGAGACCTACATTGTCAAGTACCGAATAGTTTATTTCTTACTATCTAGGCAATCGAATAGAAGTCAAGCAATGATTGAAAAACACACAGGAGAGTATAATTAGAGAGAAACTGGGACTAGGGTTTCATTCACTTTAATTTTCATGACCAGATAAAGATATATGTTCATCAATCCAGTTTTATAATGATAAAGACATAATTTACTTCATAAGTGGATTATCTCACTTTAGTGCAGACAACCATGCGGGGGACTAATCTTCGCTTACGTGCAAGATTTATCCCAATGCTGTAAATAAGTAAATCACCAAACGAAGAATTCAAGGATCACTTTTGTGTATCCGAATTCTAAGTTGATCGTCTCAAGTGCAATCTCAAGGATCACTTTCGCACATCCGAGTTTCAACATACGTTCTACCTATGGTTCTCCAACGTTCTGATCCTCACTTTCATGCAAGATCTCCACGTATGAGACAATAACTCAATCCTAGGTTCATAATTATCAAACATGACAATAAAATTACTAAAATCTAGAAATATGAACTTAAGCAAATTTCTTATGGTGAGTTCCTATTATTCAATTTTAGGGTTCCAAGTTCTAAAGCAAATCACTTTTCAGTCCATATTGTGAAAATTCTATATCATGCATGACAATAAACAAACCAAGGAGAATTTTAGAGCAATAATCGCATAAGTAGAATTATCAAAATAGAACTATCATGATGAAAGTAAAAAGTATCTAGTCATTGAGAAAATCAAAGGGAATTACTCCCCCATGTCCCATAAAGGTTTAAGCTAGCATAGTGAAGGAGTTACAATAATCCATGGTTTCAAAAGATAAAAAATCAAAGGGAGAAGAGGGTTCAAGAAAATATACCACAGCTGTAATATAAATTATAGCCATAATTTTGAGTTGAGCGTCGATGAACAGTAGCGGCGCCTCCCTTTTCGTTGATTACTCCAGGCGTAGCTTCCCTTCAAATTTCATGGCCAGAGATGCACTATGTGCATCACGGCGGCGAAACCCTAGGCGGCAGCTGAAATCTCGATTTCTCTCTATGTGATGGATGAAAATTCGGGCTTTTGGTGTCCTCGTCTTCTCCTCGTCCCGAGCTTCCTTTCTTCTTCTTATGGCTTCGAGTTTAAAGGTGTGGATCGTCCGTAATCTTCTCCGCAAAAATTAGGCTTCGAATTGGACTGTGGAAGTCACGTTTAGAAATAGAATTACGGTAGTGTAATATGTTACGACACTGCCGTAAAATCTGGAGAGTTCTCTGTTCTGAAAGTGCTAGCATACCTAGCACCGTAAAATGCTTTACGGTGGTGCCGTAAAATCGGCTAAACACTCTGGTTGAAAACGTTTGGAAATTACGGCCCGTGAAATAGTTTACGGTAGTGGCGTAATTTTAGTGAATCTCTCTAGTTTGAAAGCGCTCCAAATTACGGCCATGTAATTTCTAACGGCAGTGCCGTAAAATTCGAAAAACGTTATGGTGAAAAACTCCCCAAAATTATGGCAGGTGCCCTGATATTACGGTATCGTATGGAAATACGGCACCGTAATATAGATTACGGCCCTGCCATATTTTGGTTTATTGCTCCGATTTGTGTAAAATTTGCCATGTAATCTCTTCTTGATGATTGGAACCCTTACATGTATTTGATTCTGCTCGATAATGCCTTAAGATAGTGCCTTTTTACCTAAAAATCATCAAAAACCAAAATAGAAGTAGATTTTGCAACACTTGATAAATTTGGTACAAAAATAAGCAAAAGAGCTTCAATTTAGCATGAAAAGATATAAAGAATGATGCAAAATATACTATATATATTTGTGTCATCAAAATACATAAGGCTCAAACCTTGCTTGTCCTCAAGCAAGAATCAAGAAAATGACTAAAAGATAAACCTTTTCATGCTCAATAAATTTCTAAAATACAACCATCAATAAAAGATTCCATCAATTGTTTCTCAAAACTTCAAATAAACATATCATTCTTAGAATTCAACCCCCTAGATCCACAACTCAATCAAATAAAACTTTGCAACTTGTATAATAAATTGAACTTTCAATCTCATGATTTCACCCAGTTTTCAGTTCAAATCTACCATACTTTTATTTACAGGAATTAGGTTTCCAAGATCTATTTCACACATAATTTTTTTCCTTTTTTATGTATTTTATTTGTTTTTGTAAAGATGGCGTGTACCCACTTAGATACATACTTTATATTTTTGAATAGTGTGCTACGCGATATTTTGCTTGCTTCACATTTCCTACTTGCCACTTAACCTGCACATTAGTTACATTCTTGCAATACTTGTGCTTATTATCATTGCTATTCCCTAGTTTCAAGCTTGCTGATACATTTCACTCCATTTGTTTGCATTGGCTTTACTGGAAACTTATCCATATTTTATTTGCTATGATTTTCCTGATATTAGGATCCACTTGCTTGTTAACAATTTGTGTGATCTTGACTTACCTCACCATGGTGCACACTAGGAATAACCTCTTAGCTAGTAAACCCGAACAAGATCCTGCAACTATAGCTGATGTAGTGGCCATTTTAGCTGATATAAAAAAATCCTTGGACACCTTGAACCTATGAGTGGGACACCTAGGGTCTGTTTCTAGGCACAACTCAGCCCAACCTGATCCTGAACCTAATTTTCCCATATAGGAAACCCAACAGCAACCCATACCATCTCCTAGAAGACCAGATGAACACAATTGGGGTGAGGGTGTTAGTGTTATGCCCTGAGACCTATGTTTTGGTCTAGACATATGTACTATATACATTGATATTTATAGATATCATAGCATTGTCGTTGTCATGGTTTATTATACATCTGCGCATATGTATGTTTCCATGATGATGTCCCTCGAGATATTACTATCTCAGTTTGCTTATATCCCGAGTCAAGTACCATAGTGGATTGGGGACAGCTATGGTGTGGGTGAGACTCGTTTATGCGCTGGTTAGCACGGGTTGCTTAACGCAGGCATAAGGGTATATCAAGGGAGATATGTTGGACCGACCCGTCGTGAGAGTTCTTCTTGGTGTCTCGAGAAGAATCTCACAGTGATAGAGTTGTATCTGTCCTTTGACTTGAGGAAGATTATATCTTTGTGTTGTAAAGGATGGGCTTTGATACAACCTAACACATCACCGTAATAGGGAGGTTATAACGGTTGTCATTGGGTATATCTTAAGCAGTACGAGAGGTTTATCTTGCCGATAGAGGATTTGCACCTTCCCTACGGGGAAGCTTGATGTCCACGGGCCCCTAAATGGTGCATGACTGAAAGTGTGTGGCCACACCCAAGTTTAGCCTGATTTAATCATGACCATCATCGTTGGAATAAACAAGTGTGACATGCTTGTCCAACTTGGACGATCATCCGGGCAAAGGGACATGGATACTCTTATACCTTATCACAGTTTTGAAGTTGTCGATGGCGACATTTATTCCGATGACTTAGGGAGCGGCAGTGTACTGCTAGGTGCCACTCACCGCTTGTGATGATTAGGTCATCACTACCAACGTCAGAGGGACCTACAGGGTCGCACACCTAGACGCTAGAGACTCCGTATTGATCGGTTAGGCTCTGATCGAATCATTGTATGATTCAGATCATTTTGGTAAGCTGATGCTATGGGATTTCTTTTGAGGAGATGAGACTTTATTTGTTCATGTTTGACCACTAGTTGACTCTAGTGGACCACGTTTGACCTCTGTTGACCTAAGTTGTCAAAATGAGTCAAACAAGGGTCTTAGTGCAAGTTTAGGCTTGGCACTTTAGTCACATGAATAAAATAAAGTCATTAATTGACAAGAGAAATTTTTCTCTTGGTTAATTAATATGTATAGGCACATTTCACTTGGTGAGTCTCGAACCTGAGACCCCGGGGTGTGGGCTGGCGCCTGCACATAGTCCAGGATGGGAAAAATCTCCAAAGAGGAGCTGGTGCTTCTATTATAAATAGAGAGGCTCTCTTACGATATTTTTCACTAGTCTCTTTTCTCCTGTCTTGTTGTTGCCTCCCTTCTGCTCCTGGCATTAGGGTCCTGTAGGTGATGACAATAAGAAAGTTTTTGCAACAAGCTTGGGACTAGTTGTAGTGCTGCCCACTCCTCGTCGCCAACGCTTCTCCTTCTCCTTGGCGCATGGTCTTCGTGATTGGTGCAAGTAGAGAAGAAGCTAGAGGCGTGGATCTCTTCTCCCAAAGCTAGCATGTGTGTGGAGTGGAGGAGTCTCGAGGCCGTCCGTGTGTGTTCAATTATAGAGGGCGGGCTTTTGCGCATCTCAGTCATCGCCAGCATCAAACTGCTAAGTGAGGTATACCCCTATCACATCCTTTGTATTCTTTGTAAGACGGTCCTTAGTTTTGAATTAGGAATCTCGTTTCAGGTTCGCTTCCGCTGTTTTCATTCTAAATAGCCCGGGGATTCGCAATAATGGTATCAGAGCCAACTTACGAGATACATCGTGTATGATTTTTTCTAGCATGCTCATGTCATAAAATATTTCAAAAATCCTTATGCCATGTTTTATGTGTATAAAAATAGTAGGTTTGTTATTTCTCTCTCTTATGAAGTTCATAATTTTTGGTTTCTACACATTGGGATAGACCCTATGTGTGAGAATTTATTTCTCCTCATATTCATGGGATAGACCCATGGTGTGAGACTTGTATCTAGATTTCGGGGCATGGACTAGGTGATTGCCCTAATCCGTACAAGTTAGGGATTGCAAGTGGCATCAATAATCGGGCTATATATGGCCACTTGTAGACTCCTGAGAGAAAACGAAAAATCTGAATTTTTGATAAGATCGCTGAGATTTAATGAACATGCTTTCTAATGCAAAACTAAAATTTGGTATTGTAGTTTTTCATTGCATATAGAAGAGCATGTCTTAGGTGTTTTTCTTTATACACTTGATATGGTTATATACAAACCCTAATGCATGCCTGGGATGTATTATTGTAAGGCCTGCGTGCCACCCCTTTTTCTTTATTTGTGTTGTAAAATCAAGTTGAAGATCAGTGAAGACAATGGCGCATCAAGCCTTCTCTCTTGCGCACCAAACCAAGATAGGTAGCTTCTATGTTAGGTGACTCCTTGGTGGCTTCTAGGGTTCCTCCTAGAGGCGCATCTTAAGGAATAGGGGCTGATGAAGAGGGCTTGCGCACACTTCTTAATTGGCTGAGACTTTGATGGCTTCTAGGGCTTCCTATGGGCGCATCGAATAAGTTTCTTGGGCTGATCTAGAAGTGGTGCAACACAGCCCCCTATTTGGTTGTGGTGGCGCCCCATGTTGGCCGAACCCTAGGAGGAGCCTAGGGTTTGCAAGCCAGCAAGGGTAGAGAAGAGTGTTGGCCGAACCCTAGGAGGAGCCTAGGGTTTTCGAGCTAACACTGGTGAAGCATGAAACCTACCTGGGGTTGAAGCAAGACCCTGAAGCACTCAGAGCAAGGAGCCAACGGCTTAGAGCATGGGCTAAACGCTTAGAGCTTTTGGTAGTGCTAGGTGTACAGTCTAGGTCTAGAGGCTTGTTTCCCATGTGTGGGCTATAACCATATCATGTTTTATTGCTTTTATTGCCATGCTCTGATTGTTTTATTTTATGTTATCACTATAGGGTGCACGCCTGTAATGGTAGACATAATATAAAATGAATGTGGTATGACATCACCCAAACCTTCTCAAAATTATATCAAGTCCCATTCTAAAAGCCTTATGACGCGTAGCCCTCGTCAAACTATCGAACGTTGGTGTTGTGCATTGTTTCCCACCTCCGTGGGACACACCCATCTATCTTTAGGAGGCGTGTGGTGATAATGATTTCCCCAATCCAGTGAAAACTCTGGATGCGCCTTCTGCAAGGAAATCGTTGGCCCTGGGCTTAACGGTCAGGTCGGACTTGACTATAACTCTCATATGTGGTTAGCCCACATGATGGAAGTTGCTCGAGGCACCTCAAGAAGTTAGGGCTTCGTGTTGTATCTAGCCTCCGCTAGACACGAAGTGCCTGAACGGTCTTGAGAAGGGGAATTGCCTAGTTGCAATTGGCCGGCGAGCCTACCTTGAGATACATGCGTCACCTCATACAGTACATCCCGCCCCCACGGGTGTCACATCCCGCTTAGTAAGCAAACTATTTATTAACTTGGTGAGCCGATTTGCAACGTGGCCCAATTTATTAAAATGCTTAAGCCCAAGTTAACAATAGCAAGCC